>JABUQX010058021.1:12500-25928 GCA_015478945.1 Trachelipus rathkii
TTTGGAGTAAAGGAATCTAAAGCGAGTTCTTCAAAGTGTTTCAAGAATACTCATTCTTAGCCAACATTATTGAATTTCGTCAAGAAAGATACGAAAGTAGAAATGGTATCTAATCTTGCAGTTGTTAATGGATTTTTTTATCATTGCCATGTAAAAGTGAATGTATCAACCAAGCTTTCAGTGATAAAGGGTTACTTCTTAAAAATAATATTTTGTTGTTCAAAGAGATGTGATAAACATTAAATAAATATGAATGAAAAAATTACGCAAGAAAGTGGTCGCAATCTTAAATAATGGCGCAAATGCTTTCAAAATTTTTAAACAAAGGTTGGTAAGAGATTCAGTTTTTCTTTTGATGACTGTCCATCACTAAAATACAAACTCTAATTAAATATCGATGTCATGGAGATAAAGATAAGCTTTTGAACTTGGGTTATTGTAAACAAACTGGCCATAAGTTCGGATAAGATGATTCAGGAAGTGCAAAGATAATTATATTGCTGCATGTGTTACAAATGGGGCGAGTGACATTGACCACCATTGTAAGGGACTTTCTGAATTTTTAATAAGTTTCATATTTTTATATTGGCTGATTTCTACTTTTATAACATCTTCAATTTTTTCAATATATGTGTCTTTCTCCTTAGGAATAGTTTCTTTGCTGTTTTTTAAAGTCTTTTTCTCTTTAAATCCGAAAAACAGCTTTCAAAATTGAAGTAAAACCTTATCTTCAGTATCACTTTTTTTCCGCCTTATTCTGTTGATAAATGAGAAAAATCTGAAGATGGTTTAAAGTAGTGGAAACTGTTTTCATTTCCTTTATACAACATATATCTCGCACATCCATTGCTTAAGAATATCTTTCCACCTTTTTTTTATTGTTATATTCATCCTCAAGGAAAGTAGTTTTAAAGAGTGAATCAAGATAGGTAGCAAACACAAGATTCTTATCAGTAAAGTAAATGCGGAATCTATTTTTTACTGAATTTCCATGCTGATACTGTAGACCCAAGTCCTCAAATAGTCCTTTTTTCTGACTCTTTTCAAAAAAACTGCAAATCACCTTCATATTTGGGATTATTGCTGATGCCATTGATTCCTTGTGGCTCAATAAATTTGTACAAATCATCAAATTTTAAAGTATTTTTAAGCAATTTTTCAAGAACTTTCCGTTGTTTCTAAGCATGCAGGTTTGAATGATCACTGCAATATGAAATGAGAGCCGTCTTTTGTTTAAAATTTTTTGAAAGCATATGATACTGGCTATTACATCTGGTTTGTGCATCCTGAATAAATCTGTGCTGTGATAAATTAAACCTAGTTTGAATATTCTTCATAGTTGGCAATAGCTTGAGGCGAGTGATTAAAATGACCTACGATTTTGCATATGGATATATATTTTTCACGTCTCTTTGTTCAAATTAAGAACTAGTGTCAAAGAATGTAAAAGGCAAGGTAATTCCTGAATCCTGTTTGTGTAATCCTGCAGCATATAGGTTGCGTTATCCTTACTCATATACATGAGATTTTTATTAGCAGGAATATTGAATTCCTCCATAACATTTTTGAAGATAATCACTTTATTAGATGCTGTGTGAGATACGTGAAAAGGTGAAACTCGAAGATAGCAATTTTATATTCACTAGCTCCATTATTACAAGCCTACAAGGCAAATATTTCACTGCTTACTTACGAGTTCACGAGTATATAATTATCAAAACATATTACATAACGTGACTAAATGAACATTGCCAAATGTTCTGCTCACCATACTGTCGAAAATCCTAACATGAATATCTTAGGGCTCTACGTAAAGATGCATCGCTCAATCTAGTTTTTTTTAATTAATTAAATAAAATTAAGGAAGAACTGAAATTAAAAATCAGTACGGCAGACTTCGAAATATTGTCTTTGAAATATCATAAAGATCGAATAAAAATTATTTTCAGATTGTATACCAAAGAATTGGTCAAAGAATCGATACAATTTTGTTGATTCCGATTCCGATTCAGATTCCTGAAAAACAGCCGATTCCGATTAATCGTCCCATCACTACTTGTAAATGAGGGAAGGACTCGCCCGAAAAATTGGTCATGCTGAGATTGCAAAATGATGCAAGACATGAGTAAAATTATCGAATAGCACTCCAAACTGAAAATATCATCTATGGAGCAAAAACTACGTTCTTTGCTCTGAATAAAATTTGGGCATTAAAATAAACAATGATTATTATTAAAGATGATCAACAACAGTGGCCACTGTTAACCATAAAATAGCCATAAGCTTAAACTTTTTTTTTATTTCTTTGAGATAACTCCAAATAAGAAATTGGTCAAGTATATTAAGAAGTGGGCTTTGAAGAGGACTTATTTTTAAGATCTAAATATATGAAAAAAGGAGGTGAACTTTGAAGAGGACCAATTTTTATAATACATAAGATAGAAGACGAAAGTACTCAGCTTCTACCTGGAAACTTAAAAAAAAAAGGTGAAAAATTTCGTCCGTTACCAGAAGATACAAGACAATTGCTGATCGTAAATTGCCTTTCCAGCGTTTGGTTTGAGAAATTGCTCAAGATTTCAAGACTGATCTTAGGTTCCAGTCTTCGGCTGTTATGGCTCTTCAGGAGGCTTCTGAGGTCTACCTCGGAGGTCTCTTTGAAGACACCAACCTGTGCGCTGTGCCGCCATTCCATCAAGCGTTACTATTATGCCAAAAGGACATTCAAATACCCGAAGAATTTCGTGGAGAGAGAGCTTAATAAAATAGGAGGTTGTGCTGGGTTGACTTTTTTGGGTGGATAGACTAACGAAGAGGAATGAGATAACCGGTACCTATGGGATAGCGGGAGAAAATGAAAATGATAAGAAAGTGATAATTTTCGTGCGTAAGAAAAATGTGCATAAGTAAACGTTTTGAACATAACACTTAATCCATAGGTATGCAGGGGTAGGAAAGGGAAAGAGATGGTGTTGAAGTGAAAAGTATGATTGATTTTGTGTTGTGGAAAAGATGTTGAAGTATGTGATGGATATTAAAACAGTGAAAGGGGGTTGGGGATGGGAATATCTGATCAACATGTTGTTTCTGGAAGGTTAGTTAGTGAAGGCTTGGATGGAGAGGAAATTAAAGAAGTGGTAAGGAAGAGTAAGTAAAGGTTTTATTATTTGATATACAGGAAAAGTATGTGAGTAACACCTTAAAGAGGTCAGCCCCTGAATGGAACATGAATGATACTAAGCAAATCTGGAAGCATATGGAGGAATCGTATGCTAGCAGCGTAAGAAAAGTATATGGGTGTGATAAGGTAGGAAGTAGGAATGTCAGTAGTGAATGATGAAATAATGAATTTACCAAAGCAGTGAAAGGTAAAAAATGCGTGGTTGATTTTACTAAAATCTAACGACCTTAGAAAAAAATCCGTCATGTCGGCATTCGACTTGGAATTTGCGACTCCGAAACCGCCGGAAACGGCCTCACCAACCTTAGAAACTCCTAATTTGACTCTTCAAGCGTCAAAAAACGCATAAAGCACTAAAAAGCACCAACAACATTCGTCTAGTGCCGAATGTTCGTCACCCGTCGATCTCGCGGTCCTTACTTTCGAAAGAAAGGTGCATGGAAATATACAGAGAGAAAAAGAGGAATTTGCTATAAAAGTAGCAATACGTAGCAGAAAAGGGAAATAAATGTAGGTTTTGATTTTGGCTATGGGATTTTTCGATATTAGCCCCAAATAGGAAACTTTCATAATTTTCTTAATTTCCAATAAAATTGGCACCAAAAAAGTCGATTTCAGGTTGTTTTTCTGTCCATATTGTTTGCTTTGGATTTTAAATTTAAAACACACACACACACACCTACACACTAACACGCACACACACAACACACACACACACACAACACACACACACACACACACACACACACACACACACACACCACACACTTCCAGAATGACGTGTATAGTGGGATATCTGTTGGCCACCGTAGTTCCGGCGTACTTGGTAGTGGGGTACAATTTTTGTGGGTTTGTAATTGTGAGTAGTGACATATTATGCAAAATAAGGTACTACACACTCAATTTCTTCTAAGAACATGGGTTATGAAAGTAATATATATATATATATATATATATATAATACTATAATATAATATATATATAATATATATATAATATAATATATTATTATATATATATATATAATATAATTATATATATATAGTAATATATATATATATATATATATATTAGGCCCTTTTATGTTTTACGACTCTGGTTGTTTTTTTTTTTTTTTTTGCTTAGTATATGAACATTAACAAGGAATTTAAGTGGTGACGGACATGACTCAAAATATATAGGACCTGTTATATTTTATGACTCGTTAGTTTTTTTTTTTTTTTTTTTTTTTTTTTTTTTTTTTTTTTTTTTTTTTTTTTTAATTAAATATAAAGATATTGCTTGTATATGAAACTACAAGTATTTTAAGTTTTATCTTTTTTGATATATACTAGCAATATATTAAAAAAAGCAAAAAAAACAAAAAAAGCAAAACAAAACAGACGGAACAATCAAACATAATAAGTCCATATATAATTTTTGAAGTTATTGTCCAATCGACCACTTAAATTCATTGTTAGTAACATATAATAAATAAAAATATATTAATAAAAAAAAATTAAACTGCAGAGTCGTAAAACATTAAACCAGGTTATATATATATAATATATATTATATAATATATAATATATAATTTTATATATATTTAAAATTTTATTTTATTTTTATATATTATATATATATATATATATATATATATAATATATATATATATATATATATATATATATATATATATATATATATATATATTATATATAATGAAATTGCGGTGAATGATTCAAGAACGGAGGAGAGAATTGGTGATTAAATGGATTTTGGAAGTTGTGTAACAAAGAGTTTTTGAGAGGATAGTTCCGAGGGATTGGAGTAAGAGCAATAATAAGTATCCCTATATAAAGTCAGGAAGGATAAAGAAACTGTATGGAATATAGGGGAATTAGTTTATTGAGTGTTTGCACGAAGACATATGTGGTATTTGGTCGGAAAAGTGGTCGTGTCGTTTGACTTGAAGGGCTGATCTGGTGAAGAACAAGTGCTTAAGAAGTGGTAGAAGGATGTGCGGATAAAATCTTTAACATTGAAACAAATGATTGAGAAAATGAGAAGAAGAATAAATTGTATTTAGGTTATAGGGCCTATATATATTTCCGACAGGCGTATGAAAGGATTAATAGGGAAACCCTATGACAGGTGTTAGTGATAGGCTTCTGAGTGGAATCAAAAGTATGTATGACGATAGTGAATTGTGTGTAAGAATAAATGGAGTTGATGTGATTGGTCTAATAGTAATAGCAAGGTGAGACAAGGATGTGTATATCTCCTTGGTCATTCAATTTGTATATGGATGGGGTTACAAAAGAATTAGAGATGGGAGCGGCAGGGAAGGTATTAGAATGATGGAGAAAGGAAGAGAGTGGATGGTGCCCTTCCTATTTATGCGGATGACTTAATTTTGTGTGGCTAATTTGAAGTGTTAGAGAGGCTTGGTAGAGAAGTTTGGAAGGGTGTGTAGAAAGAGGGGTTTGAAAGTAAACGCAGATAAGAGTAAGTTATGGTTGTAAGTGAGGACAGTTCTCCGTGTGAAGTTATGTTAGATGGTGAGTCAAGCTGGAACAAGTGTCTGAGTTTAAATATTTAAAAGATAAGGTGGGAACTGGGATGGAATGATGTAGAGGTAGTAGGAAAGTTGTGAATGCAGGAGGAGGTTGGCTGGTGCAATTAAATCGTTGGTGGATGTAAAGGGACTAAGTCTTGAGTGCGCTAGGGTCTTGCATGAGGGTATGTTGTTACCTGTGTTAATGTATAGTAGCGAGACTATGGTCTGGAAAAAGGGTATAGATCTAAATTCAATGTGTTCAGATGGACAATCTTAGGGGCGTGTAGGTGTGAAAAGATTGATAAAAATTCGGAAATGAAAGGTCATTAGAGAGTTTGTGGTGTGCAGAAAAGGGTAGATGAAGAGAATGAATGAAGAGTACGTTGGAGATGGTTTGGTCATATGGATAAGGATGAATGACAGTCGGTTGGTTAAGGGATGTATAGTGTGAGTGTGTTGGGAATCGACCGGCTGGGAGACGAAGGAAAAGTGGATTGAGTCAGTGGAAACGAATGTCTGGAAGGAGAGAGGTGTGAGTTTGATAGAGGCAAATATAAAGGTCATAATAGGAGTGAAAGGTGGGTTTTGTGAGGGGGTATGTTGTAGCCCAACCTGGGTCAGGGGATGAAACCCAACACTTGATAATGCCATAGTGAAGGTCCGTCGCGGTCCCGTGAAGCTCTAAGGTGGATTCTCTGAATTGCGACTAGTTCTCACTAATAGGTATAGAGGGGGTGGAGGCTGGGCTTTCTTTTCGACTTGTGTCATATTCTTCTACTACTTTTTTCTATTCTGATGCATGTCACGCCACCTTACCCCCGGTCTTGGGAAGGAAGAAGGAAAATAATAATAATAATAACTATATATATATATATTATATATATACTATATATATTATATATATTATATATATATATATATTATATTATATATATATATATAATATATATATATATATATTATTATATATATATATATATATATATATATATATATATATATATATTATATATTTATATATATTTATATATATATATATATATATATATATATAATAATAAACAGCATGTGGGATTGATGACTCCAAAACCTTTTTATTACCTTTTGCGTTCACTCGTGGTAAAAGAGAAACAAGAAGTTTTATTTCCTTGTACCTCCATCCCTACCAGCTGAATTATAATATAGAAGATATCCTGGTTTCACTTGGCCAGGATTTTCGATGAAACAATTCTAAAAAATAACAACTAAACATAGCAAATATATATTAAAGAGTTACTCTCAATAGTGTTTAATGAAACCTTCATTGAAATTGCATGGGTTTATTAAAAAAAAATTGAAATAAAACCATATGTAATATAAAATAATCTAAAAATTAAAACTTCTTAAACATTAAAGAAAATTTAAAGTTTATAAATTTTTAACATAATAGTGTGTTAAAGGCAAATGAGGGTGAAATAATACCATGGATGTGTCCCTCTAGGTCTGTATCTTACAACAAATACCATGAAATCTGCTTCGGAAATTGATGATTTCGATATCAATGAACCTCTTTATGAAGGCAACAATTTGGAATTGGTTATTGATGTGAATGATGATGATAAAGATAAAGCCGTGGAACAGCTTGAAAGCAATGGAATGTGCAAAGAAAGGGAAATTTTTCAAATAAATGAACTAGAAAGTGTTGAAATTAAAATTGGCAAGTCAAAAAAAAAGAACGAAAAAGAAATTGACCATGTATCTGTCAGTAAAAGGAAAAGGGTAAAGTTTGAAAGACATGTGTGGACTAAATCCCAGCAGGAGATCCTAAGAAAGATGTTTTTGTCCAATATTTTGAAAAGAACAACTCCTGGGAAAGCCGAAATTTTGTTTTTCTCAGAAAAAATATCCTGATTTCTTGCAACTTAGCTGGGGAAAAATTAAGCAAGCATAGCATATGAAAAAGTCAATAATGCCCAAGAAAGAGAAGCAAACAATTATAAAACAAATGGAGTTAGGTTGGAGGTTGGACTGATGATGTATCAAGAAACGCCTTAAAAACACTGCAAGAAGCAAAATGGAACAGACCTAGTGTTCTGCCAGTTGCAGAAGATATCATAAAACTACAGAAGTATCTAAAGTCGAACATGGATAAAGTAAAGGTAGAAATTGAAGAGAATCCAACAAAAGAAAATTGGAAAAACTTATCCAAAACTTAGCTTAACTTTTGTAATACTTTTTAATCGCAAGCGATCTGGTGAAGCTTCAAAAATTCATCTTTCTACATACTTGAAAAAGAATCAGTCAAGTAGTAACTCGGATTTGATGAAATCATTGACTCCCATGGAAAAAGAGCTGTTCAAAGACTTTTCTAGGGTCGAAATTAGGGGGAAACGAGGGAGAAAAGTACCAGTTATATTTACCATTTATTTGTAAAGGGGTGTGCTAGGTGTGAGAAAGAAGTGAGGAATGAACTTATTAGAGAGTGGTGTGGTGTTGGTGTGAAGAAATGGAGTGAATGGCGGGGGAATTAGTGAGGGGGTATTGGTTGGCCCACTTGGCCAAGGGAGAACCCTTACATTGACGAATCTACCATAGTGGAGGTTCGTCGCGGTCTCTATGAAGCTCTCGGGTGGATTTTCTGTCGTGACGAGTTTTCATTAATTAATGGTACAGAGGGGGGCGGTAAGCTGGCTTTCTTTTCGACTTATGTCATGTTTCTTCTACTGCTTTTCTTTTTCATGCTCGTTACCACCTTAACTCCCATATCTGGGAAATAGAAGGAGAAATAAAGAAATGAAAGAAAGATTTGTAAAGTTATAGATTTAAAAATTGTAAGAGATGAAGTTGGGTGAATAAAGAAAACAAGTATCTTTTTTGCTCATCCTTTTGATGGGGCAGAAACTTGCAACTGCTTCGGATATTGATGTTTAAGTTTCTTGGACGAAATCTATGTTGTCATCTTCAGTGTATTGGACATTTTCTTCATATTTTCCCTGAAACTGTAATAATATTTAGTTAAAAATTTCAAAATTAAAAATATCTGTGTATCTACTAATAGTTTATTAAAAATATAAATCGTATATATAAATATATAATATATATATATATATATATAGAGATATAATATATATACATATATATATATATATATATATATATATATATATATATATATATATATAATAATATATAATATATATATTATATATATAATATATATAATATATTAAATATATATATATATAATATATTATATACAATATATATATATATCTCCTTTTTTTTTTCCCCAGACTGGGGGGTAAGGTGCGGTGACATGCATCGAAAAGAGAAGTTAGTGGAAGAATATGACAAGTCCGAAATGAAAGCCCAGCCTACCGAACCGCCTCTACACCTACTTAGTGAGAAACTTGCACATAGTCAGAAAAATCCACCCAAGAGCTTCCACGAACCGCACGATCCTCACATGGCATATCGTTCATTGTAGGGTTTTATCCCCTTGGCCCAGGTGGGCCACACCCATACCCCCTCACAAAACCCCGCCATCACTCCTATTATGCACCTTCAAATTCTCGCCTCTGCCAACCTAAATTCTCTCTTCCGAGACATTCGTTTACTTGACTCAATCCACTTTTTCTTCGGTCTCCCAGCCCAGTCGATTCCCAATACACACTCACCACTATAAGTCCGCTTAACCAACCGACTGTCATTCTTCTTTTCTACATGACCAAACCATCTCAAACGTACTTTTCATTTATTCTCTCATTTACCCCTTTCTTCACACCACATAACTCTCTAATACATTCATTCCTCATTTTATCAATTCTTTTCATACCTTACACGCCCTCAAGATTGTCCAATCTGAACACATTGAACTTTAGATCTATACCTCTTAACCAGAAACCCTGCTCACTACTATACATTAACAAAGTTAAAACAACATACCCTTATGTAAAACCCTAGCGCACTCAACTTAGTCCCTTTACATCCACGAACGATTTATTGCACCAGCCACCTTCCTGCCATTTCACAACTTTCCTACTATCTGCATCATCCGTTCCTTCTCATCCAACATATACCTTAAATATTTGAACTCGGACACTGTTCCAGCTGCTCAACACATCTACAAACTTCAAACACTGAAGGATCGTCCTCACTCACAACCATAACCTTACTCTTATCTACGTTTACTTTCAAACTCCTCCTTTTGCACACCCTGCTGCCCAAATCTCTCTACCAATCCTCTCAAACCTCCTCTTAGATTCACCACTAAACCAAATCATCCGTATATATATATATATATATATATATATAGTATTATATATATATATATATATATAATATATATATATATATAATATATATAATATAATATATATATATATATATATATATATATATATATATATATATATAATATATATAATATATATATATATATATATATATATATATATATATATAATCCATGTGTGTGGTAGAGAATTTACACAAGGTACATTCTGTGTCGTAAGAGGAGATTAAGAGGATAATGTTAGCTGTGTTCAGGTCCTACTACCACCTATTTGTAACCTAAAAATGCTCGTGCATGCTTAGGATTTCTGATGCATATTTGCTATACCTACCCTAAGTTAAGGGGGTAAAGGGGCAGTTATATTATAAATTATATTAATTATAAATTTAATCGACGTAACAGCAGCATAATGAGAGTGATGCAACACTTCAGAGAGAGAGAGAGAGCAGAGAGAGAGAGAGGAGAGAGAGAGAGAGAGAGAGAGAGAGAGAGAGAGAGAGAGAGAGAGAGAGAGAGAGAGAGAGAGAGAGAGAGAGAGAGAGAGAGAATGAGAGAGATAGAGAGAGAGTTTTGTAACTACACTTTTTCATGGAAAGCAATATGTTAGGAATCACCTCAGAAGTGATTCATAATCTTTACAACGTGGAATAACGCCCCTATGCTGAGCTAGCAACTGGGATGGTGATTAGTAGTTCCGAAGGTGTATCAGAACACTCATTTTCTTAGAAATTTTAGAAAGAACCCAATGTGATCCTTCTAAGATAGATAGATAACAAGATAAAAAAAAATATTAACAACAGAAGAAGGTTAGAGTTGTGATTTCAAAGAAGATATTATATTTGTGTGGAAGAAGGTAGGTAGAAAGATCAGAGGTGTTGCTTCAATGCTTCCCTCCTAGCATCATTTATTTGCTGTGAATGAGTTGTCTTCATTCATTTATCCTTTAAGTGGTGTTCCTAAGAATTGTTTTATCCTCAACTTTTTTTTTCTATTTTGCACCAATAATCTATGTGTTGTTACTGCCTCCTCTCAACTCTTAGGCTGATAACTCCACCACTCATTTCAATAATTTATCCATAGTGGTGTTCCTCAGAACAGAATTCTGAGGAATGCCACTATGGATAAATATAAAGGATAAATAATAGTTATCCACAATAGCAGCCATAGAAGATGGGAACGGAAGTCAAGAGGGATAAATACCAGAAGTTAAAAGTTTACAGATTAAAGCTGTGCCACAGTTTATTGAAAGCCTTCAATATGCTGGGTGCCACAAAAAAGATTCATCAAAATGCAGAAGAGCAGAGGACAAATAGTTTGTGAGAAAGGAAAGATCACCAGTAGAGAGGTTCTTACAGAAACCATACTGGTAATCAGAGATAAGTTTAGAAGATTTAAGATGTTTTTAAATCTTCTTGTTATGAATAGATTTGAAAACTAAAGGAAGAACAGAGGTTAAAGGGATAGGACGATAGTTAGATTGTTAACTGGGGTCCTGCTTATTCAGTACATGCTGGATGAATGCACTCTTCCAGTAGGAGGGAATGCTGCTGAAGTTGATAGGCAGTGAGGAAACAGTTTCGCAAGGCAGGGTGCAAGCTCAAAAACTAAAAGTTTTGAGGACCATTGGAGAGATAACTTCATCACTCTCCGCCTTCTTAGTGTTAACCGAAATAATATTTTAATGATTTGAAAGAAGGCAAAGAGAGAAGAAATAGCTCTGGAACAGTCTAAGAGTGGAATTAGAGGGAAAAGTATGAGCAAACAGTTCAGCTTTAACACAAGTTTAAGACAGCAATATTACCAACAGAGATACAAGAAGAGGGAGAGAGGAAGAAGCAAAGTTGGAGTTGGCATTTTAATGTCAGAAAAAGTGTGAGGTAGAGGAACCAAAAAGATTGTTGCATTGCATAATCTACATACAAAAAAAAAAGTTTTAGGATCTTGAAAAGTTGATTTTTTTTGTCATTCGAGAGTGAAATGTATAAAAACACTAATTTCTGACAAATCAAGATATCAGTTTTATTTCAATGGATAGAGAATGGAATGTATGCATACATATATATATATTATATTATATATATAAATATAATTATATATATATACTATATATATATATATATATATATATATATATATTAATATATATAGAAATATTATAATATAATATATAATATACCCAGTCAGAATTTAAAATACAGGCCAATAAGAAAACATATAACTTAATAATAAATTTTGATATCCCACCCCCCCATACATATCTGAAACAGTGTCACATAACTATGCCCCAAACCTTTCTCCTCTTTCACAGTGTAACAAGTTGATATTGGCAGATTTTAATGCACATCACCCTACATTTCTCAATACCCACCCACATACACAAATGATTACATATATAAATGATTACACTCACTCAGTATACTCAACAACTGAAATCAACCTACATAAAGACCTCCTAAACAGAACCAGAATCTGACATCACTTTCTGTTCCCCTCAAATTTGTCACTATTACATGGCAAACCTTTCAAACTCTCTCCTCAGATTTTACAATACTTATCAATAATAAACACAAACACACCCAAATTAACACATCATTAAAAAAAAAATAAAAAAAAATTGATGCTTACTGCCAATACCAATCCTGGAATTTCAGCAAATACCAATACTTCCTATTAATTTGTTATATTGTAAATTTTTTATGTATGAAAAAGACCACCTATCAATTATATTTTATAAACTTCTCGAACGGAAGTTTCAAGAACATTAACATAGTTACATTAACATAGTGATATGTCCTGGAATGCCCCATATATACGGTATATATATATATATATATATATATAATATATATATATATATATATATATTATATATATATATATATATATATATATAATTATATTATATATATTTATATATATATATATGTTTGAGAAAAGCTTAAATCGCTAGAATTATTTTAAGGCATTACTTTTATATAATACTTATATATATATATTATATAATAATAATATATATATAATTATAATTATAATATATATTATATATAGTATATATATATATATTTATATATATATATATATATATAATATATATATATATATATATATATATATATATATATACCTCTAAGTACAAAATTCTTTTGTTTTTCTTTTTGAGTTGTGCTTCCAAGTATATTTTTGCTTCCATATCTGAAAAGTTGAAATATATATATATATATATATATATATATATATATATAATATATATATATATATATATATATAATATATATATATATATATATTATATATATATATATATATATAGTATATATATATATTATATATAATATATATATATATATATCAACCACCTTTTCTCCCCCACTTGGGTTAGATCACTGGAACAGAAAAGTAGTAGAAGAATATGAGCAAGTCCGAAAAGAAAGCTCA
>JABUQX010058022.1:0-62500 GCA_015478945.1 Trachelipus rathkii
TTATATATATAGATTTTTATATATAAAATATATATTATATATAATTATTATGATTATATATAATTATATATATACTAACTATTATATATATATATAGTACTTTATATAATATATAATCGTAATGGTGTGTACGCAGGATTTGACTTATGAGCCGGCAAAGATTGAGTGATTTATCCTTGCTCATACTGAACACTAGAGGGTGTGAGTTGTTTAAACTCCAGATTTATTTCCATTTTACAAGCGTTAACTAAAATATTCAGCAAAAAAGAAAGATATTCTGTTTATTAAACGAAAAAAACACAATAACAAGTTGACAACAGTTTTAACTTAAAATATTGATGTGTAACGCAGGGATGCGTAACTAAAAGAAAATACCTATTGCAGAAATTAAGTAATTTTTACGGTGCTTGGTGAAGTACTGAGTCCTGAGTGATACTAATATTAATCATAAACAGCATTAGAAACCTCTTGGATTTTCAAAAAATTTCGTAATTACACTTCTGTTTCACGAAATTCATCTCATTTTTTCACCCCTACTAATTATTTCTCACGGATTCTCCATACATAGTTCAAAAAAGCTAGTTTTTTGCTTTCAATTTTGTTCCTTAGCCCAGAGTCTTTACTCCTTCCGAGAGCAAGCTGAAGACGTCTTTCAATTATTCTCTGTAGGACACACAGGTTAAGCACAAGTTGTGTGATTAGTAGATAGTTTTGATTTGCAGAAAAGGGATCGGCTGCTTATGACTTCAGTAAGTTACCAAGCTAGTTGAACTTGATTTATCCATTTTTTTTATCCAGCTCCAAGGTATGTCATAAGTTAGTTTGTTACCAAATAAATTCGTTCATATCAATATCAATAAACTCTGAAAAAAGCCATTTTACTTGTCTAAACGGCAAACTGCCTTACTGAAGCACCCCTAACTAAGAACAGATGCAAAAGAAAAAGAAAAATGTGCTCAATGTGCTCAATGTGCTCTATTCTTTTAAAGAGGATGAACAGTGAGTCAAGATAAGCACAAGTACGACGCTTCCAACACTCAGCAGAAGTTTCTTGAGCAGGATGTTTTCTCTATGTGCTATGGATCTTGTACCTTTCCACGGTTGTTTCAAGTTACCTACTAAGAATCGAAGCATCAATATCAATTCGCGCAGGATAAGAGCAGAGATTCAGCAATTATTTGCATCCGCCACCGTTCCTCTTTACCGCGGTGTCTTCAAACCTCCCACACTTCTCTGGACCCCTCCGCCCTCAGCCAGGGACTGCTTTCTCCTTCTTTACCCCTACCCACCGCGTTCACATCCCTACTTTCTGTCCTTGACATACATTCTCACCCTTGCATCAAATCAATCACAGCACCCCTACTGCCGCTCTTCACGGAAGACCCGTCCTTACATGACAATGATCTTACCACTGCGCACAGCAGTACAATGAACAAACAAGCCTCTTTCCCTCCTCGTGATGTTCGCCTCTCTTGCCCATCTTTCCTCCTCCAACCTTCAGCGACCTCTATCCACTCCATTCTCGCTACTATTTGACACAAATTTCCCGCCCACTACTATGCTACCTCCTCTTTGCGGCCCTCACACACGATCCTCTCCACCACAGCTTCCCTAGCCAAGCTTGACCATCCCTCGTCTCTCTCTGTCCCCAGCGGCCTCGGCCAGTCTCCCGCTACACACCGCTTTCCCAAATGTCTCCTCACTTGCTGGCGCATAGCTACTTTCGACATCTTCCAGAATAATGTTCTACGGCCTCCCTCTCCAGTGCATCCAACATTAGCCTGGTTCTAACAGCCTCGCCCACGCCCTATCAATCCTTTCTTATATATTCCGCAGCTTCTTCATCTTAACATGTTTCCTTTACACTCGTCGTCCCCGACCAGCGTACTCAGCTTGGATCCAACCCCTCTTTTTCTACACACCCCATCAATTGTCATTTGGCTTGAGTTTCTACCAATCCATCCTTCCCCGACACTCGCCTAGAATCTCCTCTTCTCTGCACAGTCATTCTTTTTCTAGATCGAACACCTACCCTCCTACTAGCTTCAGTGGTTCTCCACAACTGGTGCTGCCCCGCGTCACCTCCTTGCGCGTGCACGCACTTCCCTCCAGCGTCTTTCCACGCCGAAGGCCTTGAAGCGTCTTTCCATACATTGGTATTTCGTTCTTCCATTTAAAATTTTAATCGATCTTGAATTTTTCTTCCACTTTGTAAGTACAATGAATTGTTATTTATCCTTCGATTTATTTTCTTGAAGGCAGCTTTATATCAAAAAAAGATTATGTGATGAGATGGGATCTATGAGGCATTCTATCCTTTAATTTATACTTGCAGCACTCGCGATCGGCCTCTCCCGTCGGTCGTAACATGTCATTGGATCGAACGTCTATACGACGACAGGAAAAATTTTTATCTTCCTTAAAGAGAAGACCACAAACATTTGCCTTGATTATTTGTTAAACGAGATTCATCTAAACAACATACTTATGTGATATTTCTAAAAAGCTGAATGACTCTGAATCTTCCCTGCAGGGAGTACTGACATTTTTGAAAAGATCGAAAAATTTCCGGCTTTCATACACCAAAACAGCTAAAAATTGATGAAAAATACAAATTTCACTAGCTATATGAATGATATTTATAAAGATGCTACCCACTTTTTGACCTCATGGGATTGACTTATCTACGTATATGAAATCCATTTTTTAAGACACTTATACAGTACTTTGCCAGGTTTGAACAGAAACTATTTAAAACGATATCATCGATACATCTTTTCCGTGCACTCAGACTATTTAATTCTTCCCTGCTCATCTGAACTTTACCATTCGGGAGGAAAAAGAGATCTAAGAAACATGTCTTGCGACAATCGTTGAAATAATAGTGTATTGGAATTAAGAGAATTTGCGATGTCAGGTAAAAATAATATCCCACTTACTGAATAGGTAAACTCACAAATGTTTACTCTCCATATTGGTGATTCCGTATTTATGGCGAAGCCTGGTCATTTTCGGCTTCGCGAAACAAAATACGATCGATCAAAAATCAATGTAGAAAATGAAATGAGGGTGGCTGTATTCTATAGTTTCCCAATTTTTCGAAAAAAAACTTGCCTGTGTGACGATCAACAGGCTCATCCATCCCACTAATGACTAAATAAGTATATTTAATTTATTCTTATATATATATTATAGTTATATATTATAATATTATATATATATATATACTCATTTATACATATATATATATAATAATATAACTACTATTTATATACTATATATATATAAATATTATTTTATATATATATATATCTATATTCGAGGCAATTCTCCTGGGGGAATTCTTTATGGCATACCTGTAACCTCATGCAATATTATTGTAATTTAATGCCATTAATAATGGAACCCTATTTAAATTAAATTGTAACAAAACTTCTTTTTTAAATCTAACATTGGGTGACTCGGCAAACTGATTAGTCAAGGAGCCGCGAACTGACAAAAGTTCTGAGAACCCACACTGCTATAGATCACTGTTCTTGCCTGAACAACATCCGCGAGTTTCACTCGGCAAATATGAGCACAACACCAAAATTTTTTTGCATCCGCGGCCAATCTAGAGTTGGAAACTAACTTCATAGAAAGCTAGTTCGTAATAAAGACACAGCATTGACTTTCATCGCCAATATGAAAACGAAAACACCTTTAAATCTCTTTAAAAAAAATTTATTTCTAATTTCTTTTTTAATGTAACTTACTATTTCATTATTCTATCCGTACTATTGGATGGAATGACATCCGCATCGGCATCCGCATTTGCGGACATCCGCACCTAAAATTCGACATTTCCGCTCCGCTCCGCAATCCGCATATATTAGAGGCCAGTCTATTGCACTACGACACCGCATCCGCATCCTCTTTTGAAAGAGATAGTTTGTGAATGTGCGGAATCAATCTTTCTTCTACACCAATCTTTGCCATCTTTAAGGGAATCATAATGAAATATAAATATGTTTTGATAGCAACGGCGATCAGTTTACAATCGCAGGAGCTAGCTTTATATTTGTGCAGGAATAAAATCTCGAATATTATTCTATTCCTGCGCTGTTACATACATCAGCTACAACATGATATTTTATATATATAATTATATATATTATATATATAATATAATATTATATAATATCATTATATGATTAATTTATATTATATAATCATAATAATATATTATCATTACTATATATATCATATATACATTTAATTAATATATAATATATAGTATATATTATATATAAGTATATATATATATTAATATATATATTATTAATGATAATTATATATACTACTATATGACTCTCTACTCCCGACTCGATATATTATATAATAATACTAACTATTATTTAAATTATTTATATCATTATTAAATTATAATAATTATATATATATAAAATACTAATTATTATATTATAATATAATAATTAATATTAGCGCAAATATTAAATAATATACTTAAGCTAATTCAGTAATTTAAATCACATTATTTATATGAAAGTAATTAGTTATCATTAATTCAATTACTCGTACAATAAATATATAAGGTGCGCCAAATCTATTACCGTCGACGGTGAGCGCAAAGTCAGTGATGAATATAGTGCGTAATACATGTCGGATACGATACTATATATATCTATAACTTATCCTTATCTATATAATTAATATATGTAATATAACTATATATATATATATATATATACTATAATATATATATCGTTTTTTTAGGCTAACTTTAGTCGTAGTATATATCCGATTGTAGGTATTGACCTTGAGTAGTTACCGTTCTACACGCTAAGCCTACTAATTGGATGGAGATCTGCCTTATATGAGACTCTCAGTAGTATCGCTGAGAGAGAGAGAGAGCAGCGGCTGTGCATGAGACGCAGCGAGAGATAACGAAGTGGAGCTGTAATCGTTTGATGGTATGGGCAGGTTCAGATCCCTGTGCTTCGACTAAATCGTATCGTATTAGACTCATAGATCCATGATATACAGACCGTGCTTGACTCTCGTGAGGTCAGTTCAGGAGAGCTTAAGATACGAGTAGCGTATCGGGATGGAAAAATTCTCGCTTCTTCTATCCACTCTTGAGCGATAATTTCATTCAGCTACGAAGATCGTCGAATGACAGGGAGAACTCGATCGAGACGATGAAGTGCAGAACAGAAGCGCTCTCCCGCTTATTACTCGCGGCTTCACTTTTAAGCGGCTTCAGTTGCGCCACACCTCTCCGCGATTTCCTTCCCCTTCTAGTTATAAATTCCTATTTACCCTGATCAGTGATAAAAAGATGAGCGCCAAAACAAACCTGTCCAATAAACACGCTTCACGCGTCTACAATACTGACTTGATGCCCTGGGCCCTTGGTGTCAAGTTTGTATAATGGATGTTTCGGTGGACACAAGTTCTTCAATCTTGAAATATGAATCTAGCATAATCCCTCACCTCCAACTTCTCTAATCTCTACCAGTACATAAGAGCTTCGAAAACCGCTCCCGAATCTCTCCCGAAGCAAATCACTCCTCCTGGAGAAATCCACTCTGGGCCCGCTAATATATGGAGACTATTCAGCACTGCGTTAACCTAACCTACCTAAGACCTTCCCTCCCTGAACAGCAACTCTCCAGTCTCTCTCTCTTTTGAATCTTCTCTTCAGATTCCTCCATGCCCATTGCCGCTCAATACCAATTGCAAATTTGTAACTTGAGAATTTTGCCAGAGAAATCAGAGTCTTCTTTGTTTATCGTTGAGACTTAATGAGAAAGCTGTTAGTGTATATTCCAGTAGACGCGTGGAACGCGTAAGCATTCCGCGTCACACGATAATTAAATGGATTGATGGAGTGATTTATTAGCATTATCTGCTTACTCTGTCCCCGGCCCTCTTCTCGTTTCTAACTTTTTTTCTTATGTCTCTATAAATACTTACCTAAATACTTAATCCCTCATATCATAAGTGTTTAGAAAGCACGAACTAATTTAATCCAAAATAAAATAGTAAAATCTATATAATAAATAGCAATCACCTCTAGTATTATATATTATACGGATAAAAAATAGGAGCCGCTCTACTCGATTTCACTATCTATAAATCATATCGCACACTAACATATGCTCTTCCACTTGTTCTTAATCTAAGATCATTATTGTAAACCTACTTCTCACTCTCATATTTTTTTATTATTATTTTATTCCTATATATTATATATATTTTACTATATAGAACTATCTGTATATAGATATAAGTCTCATCACTTCTTATCCATGTATACGCCAGTTAACGGGCCTTTCGGAGGCAGACCGTAATTTACTTTAGATATTGTCAGCCTTATAATTCTGATTACTATAAATATCATTTATATATATATTCCTCAGAACTACAGGTAAGAGACTTGCAGCTATTTAGTGGCGCTTGCACCCATAACCAAGGCATTATCTGATACCGAGGTAATATATATATGATATTCAGCAGTTCCACTGCTCTCTCCAAGACTCCCCTCTCATTTGTGTTATCTCATCTTCTTCTTTTGTTATCTTACTATATGAGTCTAAGTTTCTTATCATTCACTTTAAATAATCCGCATATGTTTAGTATTAGGAACGTACTTCTATTTTCTGTCAAAGTGGTGTTCCTCAGGGTCTGTTATCTTCATTCCTACTTATATCCTACTTCTTCATTATGATCTCTCACCTGCAATTTAACTCTATCATATTTACCTACATCGTATTATGACCGTAATGACTATGGCTTTATTATTTCTTTCAACTCATTTTTCATATATGCTCCCTCTTTTTACTTCTAGAATATGCACTCTCGTACTAATTCATCTTCACTGAATTTCTACTTTCTCGACTGTTGGATTGAAATTTCCCAGTGGCTCATTCTCAATTGAGTGAAATTCAATTCTTTAAGAAATTCAATTCGACAAATCTCCCTCTCTAACACCTTCTAACTTCTCCTATCTCTTTCAACGGTTCTCTCGTCTCTCCTGCTTGACAATATAACATCCTTGGCATCTTAACATAAACAAAACAAATGTCTTGGAAACCTCATCACAACGGTTGCTAGGGCGGTCTCAAAAGAAACTGGGATTCTGGTTAGGCTGCGAGACTTTTTTCCTCTTCCTCACTTAGTGCACAGTATCGAAGGGCCTCACCGCCTTGTATTGGAGTACTGCTACTTATATCGGGGGAGGGGCCCTGGTTTCACTCGGCTTTTGGATAGGCCGAGCAAAGGCCAAAAGGCCTTATCAAACTGTTCTCACTTTCTGAGTTCACTTGAACCCTCTATCTTGACGGCGCGATGTGCAGTGCTTTATCCTCTTTTCATATAAGTTACCGCAGCGGCAGGGCTCGAAGGGAGCTTTATCAAATTCGGATACCACCACCTTTTACGAGGCCCCTCGTGCACAAGGCGTGCTTGTCGGCGTCATGAGTTTTGTCGTTCGATATATCGGTACTCCAGGCTGTTCCACTGCTGTGCTTCCTTCTTGCCTGCCAATCTGTTCCGAGGAATTCTCTTCCAGTCTTCTGTATTTCCTGCTGAAATTTAATCTCTCTCACTTAAAAGCCTGAAAGCCTGTCTGTGCTCATTGCGTAGTTTGTGTTAGTTTGGATGACTTATTTGAGTTGTGCCACACCCACTTCTGAATAGAGCTACTGCCCGTGAGTGGTGGCTGACAACCTATAATATATATTATATAATATATATACTATATGATATATTATATATAATATATACTATAATATATATTATATACATATATACTATATATATAAAATATAATATATATAATTTTTAATTCAAACTTCAAAGAGTAAACATCCGAATCCGCATTCCGCACATCTTTCAAGATCCGCATCCGCATCCGCATCCGCTCCTTGCCCTGCAGAGAAGAAGAATAATCCGCAACAGTCAAATTTTGGACATGCCGGCTCCATCACTACTATTCGACTGATGCTAATCTTTTCATAGTTTCTGCTAAAAGGCTCTTAAAAAGGCTGTCTGAAACACTATAAGGTTTATTTTTCTACTTCGTCAAGATTTACGCTCTAATATCTATATAATATATCTATATATATATATTATTATATATATATATAATAATATATATAATAGATATATTATATATATTATTATAATTATAGATATATTAACTGTATATATATACTATTTATTATATAATTATATTATAATATATATATTATATATATAATATATATATAATAATATTATTATATTAATTATCAATATATATATTATATACTATTATAATCTATATATATATATATATTTATATATTACTTATATTTATATATACATATATAAATATTATTGATATATATAATATATATTGTTATATATTATATTAATTAATATATAATATTATATATAATTATATGGTATATATAATTACTTAAACTTATATATATATATATAGTTCTTATATATATATATATATATATATATTGTAGATTACATAATATCATATATATCTATATATATATATATGCTATATATTAGTATATATATTATTAATTATATATAATAGTATTACATTATATATATATATATTATATATATTAATATAATTATATTATACTATATATATGGAGATCGCCTTCTGCAAGGCTGTGCTCCTGCCCGTTCAACTTTACCCTCTATACCTTAATAATAGTACTATTCCTCAGTGCTGGAACGCGCATCATGTCCAGCAATTCCCAAGAAGCGTCAGACCATCTTGTCCTTCAAACTTATCGGTCTTATAGCTCACAGCCGTATTCATATCTAAAATACTCATTTGAAACAATCTCTTTAACTCTCACTTTATCTTGATCTTCTGCAGTATCTGTTTCCCTTCCTTTCAGATCAATTCAGTATCGGCTTTCAACGCTCCGAGGTCAACTGTCTTTATCCTATCTAACTGAATTATGGTCTTCTGCCTTTTAGGGACTATGGTGAGTCTTGGTGGTGGCGCTCGACATATCAACGCTTTGCATGGGGTATTAGCATGCTGACTACTTCTATAAGCTCCCTTCCTTGGGGTGTCCTCCTTCCTTTGCTTTACTTTGTCTAGTTTTCTCCTCTGGTCCCATCATCAGCACTACGTTGATGGAGCGACTTCTCCTCCCTTCCATATAATTGTTCGGCTGATTTCCTCACAGGCTTTCAGTTTTATTCTTCCGACTTATTCTTACTTTCATAACGATCTCCTCAGCAGTACTTCTAACTCTCTTCACTCTTATGCACACGACTTCAACCTCCATTTCTTCCACTCATTCAAACTCTGCTCCCTCTTGCATCCATAGATTTGACCTCTCATTGTTCAACTTTCCGATTCGGTACTTCTTGACCGACCTGGATAGGATTTTCCGGAGGGTGGCGGCCGCCCGCAACCTAGTGAAATTTTAACTCTGAAACTCAATTCTTTTCATCTCCCTTTCAAAAACACTTCAACTTTCCTATTTTCTTCGACGTTCCTAACGTCTCTCCTCTGACAATATAAACATACTTGGTCTGAACATAAACAAAGAAGAAAATATGTCTTTGAACCTCATAGTCACAACGGCTTGATTATCTTGGCCTCAAAGAAGCTGAGTTCTGTTACAGGGATGTGGGAATTATTTCTTCTGCACAACTACGCCAGTTATATAAGGGATTTATTCGCCTTTGTTTGGAGTACTGTTCTCACTCGGGGGGGGGCTCTGGGCTCCACCCTTCTTTTGGATAGAAGTTGTATAAAATAAAGAGACTAATAAACTGTCTTAACTTTCAAATTCTACTTGACCCTCTATCGCTGCGACGTGACGTTGGCGCGACTCTTTCTTTTCATATAGGTACTACACGAATAGATGCTCAGGAAGTTGCCTTTCGCATTCCTGATCCACTTACTGCGTAGGCCTCGTATAACAAAAGGTGTGCCATGCTCTCGCATGCATTTTGCGTGAGTATTGAAACCCCCAGACTTGTCTCGTTGTGGTGCCGCTTTCTTTCCAGCTACTTCTGTCCTGTGGAACTCGTTGCCTTCTTCTGTTTTTCCAACTGTATTTAACCTTCCTTTCTTTTAAGCCCACGTCTGAGCTCACCTGAAAGATGTGCGTTATGTTAGGGTGGGTGGGTTTTCACTGTTTTATTTTCTGCTTCAGGGCCAGCCCGATGACGTGGATGAAATAATTTAAATAAAAAAAAACATAAACCATGAGAAAAGTCCAACATTGAGCTAAATCTTAAAATTATACACATGATGATAACATCTTGTCATACATAAGTATAAACTGTACTTATGTACTGTAATGTAAATTGCTCTGTTTGGTTTGAATTCTCTCCTCTCCTCTCTCCTTCTCTACCCCCTCTCTTTTAATTTCTCTCTCTTTCTATTTATCTCCTCCCCTCTAGACTCTCTCTCTCTCTGATACTTGCGTAAATTGTTAGGAATAAACTCGCTTGAGCTATTTAGTTTGCCAATGTGAGGTCGTACTCGGCACACTATAAACACAAAAATTCTTATAGAATTGAAAATTTATATTTTTAATTTTTTTTTTTTTTTTTTTTTTAAACAAGTTCACACCTCACGGGCATACATAACCCTATCAAGTAGAGTGGTACTATAAAACTTCATAATAGTAATAATTCTGACACTATAGTATACGACTAATAGTGTATTCGAAACCGTTATCCGTTGACCTAATTTAGCGAACTATCTACTATAGCATCGCTTCTACTGTATTTTGACTGCACACGTCAGTATATAACATCATATATATATTATATATTCAAACGATTTGATTTTCCTGTATCAATTGATCATGAAAAGTTCATCTACTCGCTGCGAGTCTAATACCAGCTAAATCCCCAACCGATCCCGATAAAGTTGAAGGTTTTACTCATACTTAATTAAATATAATAATATACTTATAACTATTATATATTTATTAATATATATAAATAATAAATATTATTAATATATTAAACATATAAGTATATATTATTAATATATATATATTAATAATATATATCAATATAATAATATAATATAGATATTATCTTTACCAAAATAAATCAATATAACTATATATGAATATTTATATTAATTTAATTAATAACTAATATAAAAATAAATTAAAATCTCAAATCTATATATACTCATTAATATATAACTAATAGTTATATATATATTGACTTATATATATATATATATCATACTAATATATATTATATATTATATATAATATTAATATATATATTATGATATTATTATTAATTATGATATTAATATATAATATATAAATAACTATAATATTATATATAATTATTGTAAAAAAATATTTTGATATTCGATTAATCGAAATAATAATTTCTCATATCTAACGTCCTCGACTTAAAATGCCCCTATATCCACATGTATAAGTTTATGAAGGCAAGTACAGTAGGATAAGAGGAGAAAAACAGAGAAGAAATTTTATTAAACTTAATATTATTTATATATATAAATAAATAGTTAATAAGTTAGATAATCATGCAGACGGCTAAAATTTCCTTAATATTAGTTTGTAGTGTTTGTTGCCTAATTACAATGCATATATCTTAATACCATTGCTCCAGGATACAACGCCTATACGCCATATCATAATATTACATGAGAATATTTATATTACATTAACTCTGATATTTAATAATGATATGATATAATATTAATGTAAGCAAATAATAATAATATATGTATATAAAATATACTACATTGAAACGAGATGTTGAGACTAAATCAAAAATATCTTACCCTCGTACAACTGTTAATTGATACTATATTTTAAAAGAAGTTGAGATGCTTTTCTTATGGGGAATACGTTGTGAATTGTCATATCTCCTTACCTTTCTAAGTTAGTTGATAATAGTAAAGTATATTTTCCTATTATATCACATGCCTATGTTCTACAGCTGTTTGAATTGAGAAACAGATAAGGATTACATGATAAATAGACCGATATAATAGAATAAATTTTTCTATTAAATACCGTTATGTCTTTAAGGTTCTCACTTCTTTTGCAATCTACGCTTTTTTACTATCGGTATATTCTTGAAAAAGCGCGTCAACAATAACTTCACATGATAATTAATAGGCATATTAAAACTCCATCTCCCGACCTTTCTCCACCAATTATAAAAATCCAGAAACAATATGTTATGTTGGTAGCCTACACAAACAAATATTATAAAACATAATTATAAGTCAAACAAGCTTACATCAATAGCAGTCATGTAAAAGTAATAAAGACCTTATTTACTGTAACAATAATCGTCCTCGATAGTAACCTTTATTTATATTAAATGTGTGGTAAAGTTGATGTAATCTATATGGCTGATATCTAATTTTCGTTCTAATTATAATAATTAATTAAATGACGCATGAATCTAAAGATCGAATCTTATAAAGCTTCCAAATATATTTCTTATATTATATATTAATTAATAATATTCAATGTAATAGGTAATATTCTTAAATATTTCTAAATTATTATACACATTCCTAAGGCGCGCGTGGCTACGAACAATTGACTTTATGAAAAGGGAAAGGTCTCGCAGCCGCCAAAACAGCCTCAAGAGATTGCTCAAGTAAACTATAATATAAAATTAATAATCTAAACAAACTAAAAATATCTTATTGGTATTTTTATTTCAGCGTAAGCGTGTAATCTAGCCGCTTATCGTTCTCTATGAGCTGAACTCTTTCCTCACACCAATCTTAATCTGTATCAACTGTTATATTATTATAATTCATAATGATATAGGTCTTATTAGTATAATTTATTCGATCTAACCCATTATGTGTTAACAGACACACATCTAGCTTGGATAATACATCAATAAATCATATGAGGGATTAATAAAAGCTATCAATTTGCGCATCACCCTGTTTAGCCCAGTCACAAGTGCCGTACACACGTTAGTCAGCACCATGTATTAGCTTTATAACTCTACCCAGACTCCAATATGGCGATGTTTTTCGGTGGCGCTTTTATATTCACATACCACATCACCCCACCTTAACGCGAATGTTAACCCAATCTTTTGATATAAATCATACAAACTATACCTCACTAAACTTAAAAAGAATGTTCACACCAAATGGTGCGAAAGTTGTTCAAATTTTTTGCTGCAGAATAGCAAATGATCATTTAGCTGTTTCATGTGAAGCAGGCTTCTCCTTCCCACAAAAGAGAGTCATCCCGGACATCCTCATCTGTTGTTCACTGTTAGTGAAGCACTTCCATGTAGTTTCAAAAATAAGAAATTTGGAGTCAGAGGTACTAGATCCAGAGAGGACTCCACATAGGTCAGAGGCCTGTTATGAAATTTTAATGCTCAGTAAAGAAAATCATATCAAAATATTTTAAGTATAAGAACGACCTACTGTTTGTAGATGCTCAATTTCTTCAGGTACGTGAAGCCATTTATCTCCATGCCAACTCACTACCACGTTGCGTACAGAGGCAGTCTTACCATGTTTAATGATTATTGATATTCATCTAATATCTCCTGAAATCGCATCTGAAATTAAAAGAATTTCTACTAGCATTACCTAACCGTGAAGAGTACATATAGTTCTTAGGCATTGTTACAGACATAACAGAAATAATTACTATACAATTCCATAACTTTATGATGAAACTGACATATGAAATAAAATTGAATAAAATAAGATGAGTGACTCATCAATTAGTTGGTAATAGGTTCTAATAATATGAATATAAATACTTGACACACGTTATAATTCTAAACAAGTCAATAAATTAATATAATATATCACAGTTTTCTTTTTTAACAGAGCCGTCTTTCTATCCAAGAACATGATACTATAGAGGTTAGAAAATACCAAAACCCTTCCAGATATGTCCTCTTATAATAATGCGTCTTGAAAATCCATTTGTAGACTTGTAGTAGTGTTAATATTGTTATAATAATTAAAGATAAATTTAAGTATAAGAATTATAATAATTTTTGTCAAATAAGATCAACATATACTCTATGATGTTTTTGGATCTTGTACTTTTGACGTTGCTTAGTGATCCATAACTACCTCTATCAACACGTATCCAATTATTAATTGATAAGTTACTGAAGTCCCATAAATACAATGCAAGATGACAACAAGAAAACAAATTGAGCTTTTGTAGAGATCTAGGTGTTTTTTACTAAGCGTACCAAAATAGGATATTAACTAATATTATATATATCGTATAAGTGATCATTAGTTTTCAGCTATCGCTACCTACTATGTGTTCTTAATATACCTAATTTCATTCATAAAAATAAATTTAATCTTTTAAACCCACATTCTGGGACTTTGTCAGAATGGTGATTTTATTTATATAATGCTACTTATATCTTTCAAGAATCGATTACTCTTGACGATATCGAGAATTTTAACATAAACACAAGTAAACCGTAATTTCTTACAATATATGTAAGATTCATTTATTTTGTAGCCCTTTTATAGTTGTATTATGAACTAGAATTATTTGCCAATATGTGGATACAAACGTATTGCTTAAGTTTAAATATCTCTACTAAATAATAAATACTATTGAATAGACAAACTTGAATAATGAACATTACATTATTATCTAAAATAAATTTCCTTCTAAAGCAGAATTCATTTTTTTAATAATACAGAATATAGTTACGAATCTGAAGTGCTACGTAGGCCGTGACTTTAGCTAATGCTTTTTTTATCCATTTCTATTACTTATCAAAGACATTTGTAATAACCGATGACATGTGTGGCCATGTGTAAATGTATACATACTCTAATGAAAAGCCAGATGTCCCTCTTTGACAATAATAAATCTGATATTTGATATTTTTTTCCACATATTTGAAATACATTTATTGTGCGATAGATTTCTCGCTAATCGGAATTCCCTAGTTAGCCCTATTCATCTCCCACTGCCATTTTTTATATGACATCCCCGCTCTCCCCCGCCTATCGTACCATAGAGGAAAACGGTTAACCCGCTTCCCGACTCTTCGCCCATTGTCCTGTTAAAATTTCTCGACCTCTTATTGTGGTGTTTTTTAATATTTAAATCTAAACTGTATTCTCATCGATTACATATTAAAAAATTACTGATAAATCGTATTATAAATTATTCTAAGAATAAAGAAGCTCTAAAGAAAATAATGATTGAGAGCAACCTTAGATCGAAAAACAAATATAATTTCATGTATTAAATTATCCTTATTAAAAAGATCAATATAAAATTGAAAGCAGAATAAGATTAACTTAGGTAAACTAAATTATTAAATGAATTAATAACTAGTAATATAATAATATATAATAATAAAATAAATCATAGCAATGTTCAGTAAAAAAAACTTTTGTTAAATTTAAGATATAAGACACAATATAAAAAAAAATGCTTCATTATTTGCTAAATTATAAATAAAGAAGGAAATTGCCCAGGCCAGCAAACTTTTGCCTTCGCTCAAATTAAAACCTGATAAAATTGAGATGCTACCTCACCACCAAGATATACATCCTGTATCTAAAAAGCTTCACTATATTATCCGCTGATGCTGATTCCCCGCCCACGTCAACAAAAAATGTATATTAACAATCTTAATTATAGCCTAAGTCATTTGTTTCTATAATCGAAAACTAATAATCGATATTTAAATGAATAAGATTTTTATTGTTAAATACTAGGAATCGTATATTACTCAATAATTATATCTGATATTGTCCAGAAAATATCGGAACCTACCCTTTATCATTACCTACATACTGAGTCGCAGCCTGCCAAGTTTCTGAGTCCAATCTAAGAAGCTCATAATACCCTATTTTTAATATTAAGACAATATAAGAATTGAACAGTGGAATCATAAATTCAGTTTTGATTCTCATGATCCAAGTGTTTTTGCATCAAGAACTGTGTGCGGTTTAATCGAGCATTACAAAGATCCATCTTGTTGCATGTTTTTTGAACCTCTTCTCACGAACCCGTTAGCAAGAACTTTTCCATTTACTCTGCAACACCTTTGCCGATCGGCTATTTGTTCTAGGGTATCCTATGATGGAATTAATAATTTGGAGCTACCAAAGGCTATGAAAAATTATCTCAAAGAATATCACTATAAGCAGCGGGTCAGAGTCAGACACTTGGATTAAAATTATTTTTATTTTTAATTTTAAAATTTCTACCTCAATGGGAATTTTTTATATAATTTTTTTAATGTCAATGTCATCTTACCATTAGTGGTATTTACATAATGTGGTTATACTAATTATTGTACTGTAAAAATATATTCGTTATTTAACATTTTGGCATAGTAGTTTATATATAATAATATATAATGTTATATTAAACTATATATATATATATATATTATTTTATAAAATGTAAAAAATTATATATATATATATATATATATATATATATATATATATATATATATATATATATAGTTAAAGAATTTTATGTTCTATATATATTTATATATATATACTATATAATAATATACTATATATATATATATTATAAAAATATATACTAATATATATAATATATAATATATATATATTATATATTATATAAGGTGAGCAGAATTAAAATTATTTTTGAGTGTTAATTCCAGCTAATTATTAACCACTTTAGTAGTTTTTCAATATAAACCTTGAATTATATCAATGGAATTAAAGCATTTTAATGAATAATGAATAATTTATTAAATATGAATAATAAAAACATTCAACCAGTCTTATAATTTATTTAAATTAATATTTTGTGAGACCTCCCTTATTCTTGCATATCTGTTCTAGACACTTTATCCTAGAGTTAACGATCTTCTTGCACATTTTTGGTAATTATTCTCTCTGTTCTTCTTGAATTATTTGAACATAGATGTTCTCTATTTTTAGATTTTACTTTTGTGCTAATTCACTGCTAAATTTTATCCCAAATATGCTCCATCAGGTTTAAATCTGGACTCTGGGATGGCCAGGATAGCATGACCAATCCTTCCCCTTGCCGCTTTTCTGGTATAAGCTTTGCATACATTTTGAATTATGTCTAAGGTCATTATCTTGCTGATATACAATTAGAAAGGTTTCCATGTGATTTTTTCTCAGCAGGAAGAGCTATTTTGGTAAAAATGTTTTAAATATAGTCTTATCCATCAAGCCATTCTCATTCCCTTTTATGAGATAAAGTTTTTCGAAGCCTTATGAGCTTAAACAGCTCCTGACATTAATACTTCTACTACCTTTTTTCACAGTTGTCATCAAACATTTAAATTTATATTCTCCTGGTCATATATTTACTCTTTTCCGCCTTTTATCACTTCCAAACGGCTCAATTCTACTTTCATCTATCCAAAATCTTTTGTCCAATCATCCTTCCGAACCCTATATGTACTGGCAAATTTAAGATGAGCATTTATGTTTTGATAAAAGTGACTTTCTTTTACTTATTCTAGCAAAGATATTTTTCTCCAAATCTTCTTTTAACAGTATGATGGCTTATCTTTGGTTCTCCAGTCTTGACAAGTTTTTTACTAAGGTCATTTGCTGGTTAAAATCTTTCAATAGCATAAGTTTAGGTGCCTAGATGCTGATCAGAAAGGAATCATTTCCTTTCGCTCCTGAGTTTTTATTGGTTTCCCCCTTCATTTAGAATTCTTTTCTTATGATTCGATACCTCAATGTAAATTCTCTAATATGAATTGCTTAAAAACAAAACCTCCCTTGTATGCCCTTTTCCGATACACTAACCAAATGATGATGACTTTTCGGTCTGTAACTTGTTGCTAATGGTTTTATTTTCATCTATGATATATTCCAATATATTAAATAACTATTGGAGAAAATTGCATTATATTTTTAAAAGCAGAAACTTAATATGTAATGTTTTGTGAAAATGTAAAGAAAAAATAAAATCTTAAAAAAAAAAAAAAAAAAAAAAAAAGTAATTTAGATTCAGTTAAATTAAAATTTGTTAATTTGTCTAAACTGAGAATAACAAAAAAAATTGACATGTCTAGAAATATCTTTTGCTCACCAGTATACTATATATATATAATATATATTATATATATTATATATTATATGTTTTATATATATATTATATATATATATATATAATTATATTATATATTATATACTATAATATATAATATTATATATTATATATATATAGTTAAAGGAATTTTAAATTTTTATTAAACTTTTTCTTCACTTACTTAAGGTGTAAATTAACGATATAATATACTATATATATATATATATATATTTAATATATATAATTATATAATATATATAATATAATATATATATATAATATATATATTATTTATATATTATATATATATTATATATATATATAATTATATTATATATAATAATATAATATATATATATAATATATTATATATATATTTATATATATATTAATGTATTATATAATATTATATATATATATATATATATTGGAGATGGACATAAAGTATCATTTTCAAGTAACCAATGAGAAATTTTTTGTGGTGTGTGATATTCCCGATTGAAATTGTGGAACATATTTATGTGACTGTAAAGTATTTGGTATTGGTAAAAATTTGTAACAGGATTAGTAAAGATTGCATATTTATGACAATTACTTGTATTGTTTATTTGTACTTGGCATATATACTATAAAATATATTGAGTAAAATGGATGCTGTGTACTGATTATATTTATTCAATTTCTTTACATTTATGATATATATGCTCTCATTTTATCATTATTTATTTGCTTAAGAATTTGAGTGGTGTATAGATTTTATTGCTTTTCTTTGGATTTTTGCATTTATAGTTTTTGGTTAACTTTGATAATTAGCATCTTGTCAGTCAGCTCAGGTTTCAGCTGTATATTATTTTTGTTTTCTGTTTCCGTCTACAGTGTTTTTCTTTCTGTACTGTTTTGATTTATTGATTTCAATTAATAAATTTAAACTAGTGTGATTATTATTTTTTGTTTACTCCTTCATTTCCGGGCTAGACACCCCATGAAAACCTAACAAATTGGCCTAGATTTAAACAACATCCTCACCCACAGCCCTCCGTTATGGGCCTGATATAACCGACACAATCTCCGCTCCTGCTGCTGTTGCAAATGCATTAGGTTATAGTTTTGCTAGCCACTCAAGTTCTTTCCACTATCCTGAAACCTTTCAAAAATTGAGAACTAACACTGCACTGCCAGACTTTTCAACAGCGAAAGGGGAAGATCATACCTATTACCGTCTTTCACACTCAGAGTACCTGCGTGATGCCAAAGACAGAATCTGGCCCAGACATGATTCGCACATCATACTCTATCATATTCATTTCTCTGTCAAAGCATTTTGCATCTGGATCAAATCTTCTTTCCCATCTATTTAGACTACAGCTTTAATTCCTATCCCCAAACAGAAAGATCCAAGTTGGCAGACAACTAAGACTAATTTGCTGACTTATGCATTCTAGTAATGGAAAATGGTTTGAGCCGCCTTCTCCTGTTCTGGGAGTGCCAGGCTTTTTCAGTTTGGTTTCCACAAAAATCGTTCGACTGCGGGGGATCCCATGTTAAAAACTGGACCATGACATTCAGGAGAAAGAAACCTTCTAACTGTGACAGGATAGTTCTTGATATATGGCCTTGAAAAATCTTATGGCATGTGTGAGCTAGGTTCTCCTTAACCTGGCTGAGTTCGAGCAAAAAAAATAGACTCCAGTATTCTGACTTTTTAAATTACTAACAGATACCATCATGAAAAATTTTACTTATTCTTAGAAGTTATGAGACTTATATATATATATATATATATATATATATATATATATATATATATATATATATATATATATATATATATATATATATATATATATATATATATATATGTAAGGGTGAGTGTGGAGTCCAGGTCAAATGTATTTCTTAATATTAGTTTCACAATGTGACCAAAACCTAGAATGGAATTCTTATTCTATATAGAATAAGAGAGTACATTCAGTTATTGATGTTGGACTGCATATGTAAATTATTTTTTGTTTTTGTATTCTTTACTCTTGGGTTTTATATGGGTAATTAAAACAGTCTTTCTATTTTCAGTAGCCCTTCCCAGGATTTCATGATTTATAATTTTATTCTAATAATTTATGACAAGTAGCTATTAATGTGATACAAGTAGCTATTAATGTGATTCATACTTACCAAAGTATCAATGTATTAATGATGTCGATGTCACAGTCCTTAACCTTAAACACAGTGATGTATTCTTGAACATAGGAAACACTTATATTTCAAAATTCTCTCAGGTTAGTAACACTGTTTGGAAATCTTAATTAACATTTATTAAATATGTAATACAGGAAAGTACTCACTCATTCCCTTGTTTACAGTACTTACCAAAGTTCTTATGAAAGTCATCAACCCCCTGTGATTTCCTCTGAATTCATCCATGAATCAGCCATAAACAAGACCCCTCACAGACAATCTTATCGTTAGGGTAAGATCTCTCTCTCTTATTACTTTTATTGATTCAAATATTCAAATGTCTTAAATAAAGTCAATTCACAAAACAGTTTTTATTTTTGAGTCCTAAATTTGGGTCTTGATCTTCATTATAGACATCTCCGGAACCATTTATTTTTGAGTCTTATTATTGGGGTTTTGTTTTAACTCTCAAGAAATCGAGTTTTTGATCTTATCATTGGGTCTTCGTTATAGACCTCTCGAAAGATTCATCTTCATTTTTGGACTTGTCTTAAGTCTTATCTTGAGTCTTCACCTCACAAGATTAATCATCATAGTTAAAATCTCTTAAGTCTGGATAACTTCCGAGACCCATGAATCAAGTCTGGATCACTTCCCAGACCCCTTAATAGTCTGGATCACTTCCCAGACCCCTTAATAGTCTGGATAAATTCCCAGAATTAGTAATATTAAGTCAGTTCTTCTGACCATTGTTTATAACAACTTAGTTACAGTTGTGGGTTCCCACCCCGTAACCATTTTTTTTAAGGCTATCCCCCTAGTTCCCCGGATAACTGATGAATGTAAACTCTACTACTTTTGATAGTATATATGGATTAATAAATCTATCTTTTACTTCTTTTTCATTCTCCCCTTCTACCCAATTTAAAAAGTGATCTATTCTTTACTTGGACACAAACCAGTCAGCATTTGGAACAAACCGGTGGTCCCTCTTTCCTGTATCCTGCCTGTAGATTAAAACTTGATGGCTCTTCTCAATATCTCCTCCAGGTAGATATTACATAATTTCTTTTTAATTTTCTCACAGTTCTAACTTATTTTATATTAATTTTGATAATACTAATTACTTTTTCATCTGGAGGTCAAGTGACCATACTTTTTCATGCCCTCGTCACTTGGTCTCCACAACATAAATACAAGAAAATAAAAAGTGGCGCCCGAACAGGGACCATCTGTCTTGTTCGGTGCTCTTGCCTTGCCACTGGATTGTGATTTTAGATCACTTCGCCACTGTCAAACCTCACAAAACAGTATATTTAAAGACATTATCCCTATAATTCTATCATACTGTCTTAAAATTCATTATCTCATATACTTATACATTCTTAAACACAATTAAACATTCTTTCTTAAGAGTGAATGAGTTTGAAAGAAATTGTATTAAAAACAAACTCCTTGATAACTTTATTAAAACTAACATTACAACTAAAAGTAATTTAAAATACTTAATTGCTTTATAGTTGTGTATTAAAACTATAACATTGGACCTAAAGGTATAATTGTTTTATAGTTATTGTATTAAAACTATAAACTCCAATTTATAAAAATGACTGCAAAAAGCGTTCCCCGTAGTGACAATTATAATGTTGATCACTCAGATGCATCCACTGAGCCCGAGTCTCCAGAGATCCCTACCACTAATTTGATTGATTTTCCCATCCATGAGGAAACTACTCTTTTAGATTCAAATAGGGATTTACTCACCTTTAACCATAATTCTCAAAAACATTGTTATCCCCACAGTATCGATTCCCAAAATGGTCGTCACCCATCACAACATTCACAGAACTTACATGGTCCTCAACCATCACATCATTCTTCTTACAATATTGAGGATTCACATCGTTTAAATCCTCCATACATGCCACATAAATCAAAATCGTACCCACGTAAACATAGAAATTCTTACTCAAGATCAAAAACAAACACAGATATGTACTCAGGTCCCATTATAAAACAAAAAATCGATAAGATGGAAGAAGCTATCTTACACTTGAATTCCTTACTCAAGAATTCACATAATCTTAAAGGGGTAGACCCTGGTACATATACACTAGATAATGGTACAAATTTCTTAACTTATTTAACGGATTTTGAAGCTTACTGCCAACTTCATTATCCCACAGCCTATCACAAATGGTTAAATTTACTCGGCAGACAACTTGACGGTCACTTCCTTAATGTCTATCGCCTTATTATCAAAGACGATAGAGATTATTTCTCTGTTCGAGAGACCCTCATCAGATGGTATGAGGAAGAGGAGAGAAAAAGGAAGGAATCCCTATTTAATACATTTCAATCTGCCCGCCGTTACAAAAATGAGAGTATTCGTTTGTTTGCCTACAGACTAGAACGTCTGGCTAGTCATGCTCATCATGGTCTAGACATGAGTGGACACGAATCTCTCCGAACTGCATTTTTATGTAGCCTTCCTGCCAACATAGAACAAGGTGTTAGAGAGTACATAACAATGTACGAGCTCAATAAAAATTGGCGTACACCCTGGTCCGATATCGTGGGGTATGCTGAATTCCTATACACCCATAACAAAGATTTCTCAAATTTCCCATTTACATATCCCCTGAACACAGAACATGTCGTAAAGAACACACAAAATACTAATTACCCTTCTAAGGTTTCCACTCAAAATTCTTCCAATAATTCACATTCTTCTAAGAACATAACCTATCACAACTCTTCTTTAAACAATCGCGGTGGTCGTCATCCTATTCGCGATCTTTCTCATAAAAATTCCCCACATGAAAATAATCGAGCTTTTACTTCTAAAAGACCTAACCTAGATTCTGTTGACCGTAAGACCCTTGTCTGTGATTTTTGCCATAAAATCGGTCATCAGATGCGTGAATGCTACAAATATTTGGAAATTTGTAGTTCACGTTATAGCTGACTGCAGAACACGTAAATCTGTTCCAACATCTCTCCCACAGAAAGTTCGCAAGGTTGTTTGTCCCTTTTGCGGAGGTCCTCACCCGGGGATGAAGTGTCTTCAGCACCCTCCATCTCAACAAACACCGCCAGACTCTCCGAACACTCATACTTCTAAGTTTTCCACTACTTCTAATTCTTCCACTTCCACTGAACATACTACTAAGAATGTATATTACGGAAAATCTCTTCCCAAAATGGAACAAAGTACACGTCCACGGAACAAATGTCCATTGTCCCCTAGTCATTCACATTCTCAGGATACTAATTCCAATTTGCCTAAAACTTTATCTAATACTAATGTACCTAATTCCAATTTACCTAATACTAATGTACTTAACCACTGTTTACCTAATCCTACTTTACCTAACCCATGTGTACCTAACACTAATTTACCTAACCAAGGTTTACCTACTACTAATTTATCAAACTCTTGTTTACCTAATGCTAATTTACCTAATCCTTGCGTGTCTAATACTAATTTACCCAACTCTTGTGTACCTAATCCTAATTTATCTAACCTAAGTTTACCAAAACCATATAGCCCTTCTTTAACAACGTTACGTTCACCAATTGTAAGTAATCCACCTGTGGAAGAAAAGCCAAACACAGATTTCTCATTCTGTTTTCCATTCATGAACATGGAATCATTCACTTACAATTCACAAACCAAAGAAACGTCTTCTCCCTTAATTTCTGACTACAGAAACACCGAATCACACAAAGCACTTCCTGTCACTTCAATTGATACTGTACGCACTGTCACTGTCAATTGTAAAAGTTACACCACAAATCAGTTAAAAATATCTGTATGAACAAAATAGTCTTAACTTTGAACAATGTATTGTTGACACGGGAGCCAGCATTAGCTTAGTTAGCTATGAGGCCATTCCCCAACAACTTAAACATCTTATAAAACCTTCTAAGGACATTGGAATAAATGCCATCAGAGGCTTAACACATGAACACACGGTTTCAGTCGATTCATACATAAACATTCCATTACATTTCCTTGATAGTGATTTCTCCACTACACCTATCAATTTCATAATCATACCCGGAGAAATGATGCTAGCCCCAGTAGTATTGGGTGCGACAGCCCTAAAAGAAAATCATTTACTTCCCGATCTAACAATGCGTAGATTGATCAAACGACTCGGCAACAAATTCGATTGCATAAGCAAGGAAACCAGTCTCATTCTCACACCAACCATGGTCAAAAACTTCCTTCAATTATCAATCCCTTAAACCCGAAAACGTAAAAAATTGCTTTGTCCCCTTTCTATATTAAATTCCAACATCCCTGAAAAACTAGGGTAATGCTCTCATATGAGTAACCATTACTAGCTCTAGGCCCAATTGGCCCAGTTACGGTATATATATATATAGAGAGAGAAAAATATATAGTATGTCTATTCGAGCATTATATTGCGACTTAGATAGCCATACATATATTTTCCTCCAAAACCTTGACTCATGGTCATGTTCATGACGATGTTGCAAGGGATTAGGAGGGAGTGAGTTTCATATTTCAGATGATGGCTCTGGATGCCAATGCAGCAGTCATCCGACGGTTTCCATCCGAAGTTCTCAAAACAACCGAAGACACCGGGTGGTAATGTACTAAATAATATAAGGTACACTTTTCAGTTTTGTACTATTAATTGTCTTATCTAATTGCTCATAAGCAAAAAATAAAATTTCCCCAATAAATTCCAATTTACTTTTGGGGGTCGCACTATTTAAAATAATATTGGTTACAACCAAATATATTCTAAATTTAGGTTTGTAATGATTATGTATAAAACAAATTGATAAAGTTATTATAACATTATTGTCTACATATTATAATCTTCGACGAAAAATATTAATAAATCTATTTATTATCAATGTCAAATTACTAATATATTTTTTTGCATTTCCCATCCCATCTCCTAAGAAGGTCCATTACTTTTCTACTTCTTACTGTTCTTACTGTATCTGTTCTATCGTAGTTCCAATTAATTGTATGGTTTGTAAGGTAACTTACTAATAGTAGAACCTACATACTAATATTCATTCTAATGATGGTAAAGGTGTTTAACGTACTTAGGCACCTGACTCCCAATATACCGAATCACCCTCTATCTCTACCACTGAGTTTATGCTCTGTCATTTATTATGCCTTCGAAAGTAAGGTGGGGTCTTAGGCTTAGTGGGGAAGAGTGTAAGGGTGAGTGTGGAGTCCAGGTCAAATGTATTTCTTAATATTAGTTTCACAATGTGACCAAAACCTAGAATGGAATTCTTATTCTAATATAGAATAAGATAGTACATTCAGTTATTAATGTTGGATTGCATATGTATATTATTTTTTGTTTTTGTATTCTTTACTCTTGGGTTTTAAATGGGTAATTAAAACAGTCTTTCTATTTTCAGTAGCCCTTCCCAGGATTTCATGATTTATAATTTTATTCTAATAATTTATGACAAGTAGCTATTAATGTGATACAAGTAGCTATTAATGTGATTCATACTTACCAAAGTATCAATGTATTAATGATGTCGATGTCACAGTCCTTAACCTTAAACACAGTGATGTATTCTTGAACATAGGAAACACTTATATTTCAAAATTCTCTCAGGTTAGTAACACTGTTTGGAAATCTTAATTAACATTTATTAAATATGTAATACAGGAAAGTACTCACTCATTCCCTTGTTTACAGTACTTACCAAAGTTCTTATGAAAGTCATCAACCCCCTGTGATTTCCTCTGAATTCATCCATGAATCAGCCATAAACAAGACCCCTCACAGACGTTCTTATCGTTAGGGTAAGATCTCTCTCTCTTATTACTTTTATTGATTCAAATATTCAAATGTCTTAAATAAAGTCAATTCACAAATCTAATTATTTCCTGTATTTACAGGGTTTTGTTTTTTGGTTTTAGTTTTGGGTCTTGATCTTCACTCAAGACAGTTCTTTATTTTTGAGTCTTATCATTGGGGTTTTGTTTTGACTCTTAAGAAATCGAGTTTTTGACCTCTCGAAAGATTCATCTTTATTTTTGGACTTGTCTTAAGTCTTATCTTGAGTCTTCACCTCACAAGATTAATCATCATAGTTAAAATCTCTTAAGTCTGGATAATTCCCCAGACCCATGAATCAAGTCTGGCCAGACCCCTTAATAGTCTGGATCACTTCCCAGACCCCTTAATAGTCTGGATAAATTCCCAGAATTAGTAATATTAAGTCAGTTCTTCTGACCATTGTTTATAACAACTTAGTTACAGTTGTGGGTTCCCACCCCGTAACCATTTTTTTTAAGGCTATCCCCCTAGTTTCCCGGATAACTGATGAATGTATTAACATTACCTCTACTACTTTTGATAGTATATATGGATTAATAAATCTATCTTTTACTTCTTTTTTCATTCTCCCCTTCTACCTATTATTATAAGTGATCTATTCTTTACTTGGACACAAACCAGTCAGCATTTGGAACAAACCGGTGGTCCCTCTTTCCTGTATCCTGCCTGTAGATTAAAACTTGATGGCTCTTTTCAATATCTCCTCCAGGTAGATATCACAATTTCTTTTTAATTTTCTCACAGTTCTAACTTATTTTATATTAATTTTGATAATACTAATTACTTTTTCAACTGGAGGTCAAGTGACCATACTTTTTCATGCCCTCGTCACTTGGTCTCCACAACATATATATATACCAAATCAAGAAGTTATAAATACAAAATTTTTAAAATTAATGCAAAATTAAAATCTATATTAGCTACAGGAGAAGTAACAAAATTTTATTCTTGAGTTCTTTTGACAAAATAAAGTTAAAATAAATGGAGGAGCAGCAAAATTTTGATTGTTATCTTAGAAAATTAAAAAAAAAAACTAAACATAATTAAGTGGAATTAAGATTAAAACAATGGACAGGAATGGTATTATTAGAAGAATGGATATTTGACGCAGTCAGGACATAAGAAGAATTTCTTTGCACAGTTCAAGGGCGACAGGGCTAGCAACCCGGCCCTTTACTTTGCTTTGTGCTTGAAAAACTCCTGGACCAGCATCAGAAACTTTTGCGCCTAGAAATAAGATCTTCTGGAGAAGCTCTGGGAGAACGATTTTGGAGAAAGCCAAGATAGTTCCTGAAAGGAGTGAAAAACTACCTGAGTAACATGTAACTCAAGGATAACATGAAAACCATTGGGCTGAAGAGTTTCTAGAGTGCTTCAGGATCAAGAGTTTTGAGGCCAAAGGAAAGAAGATACTGGCCCGAGTTACAAGGATCACCTATAGATGGTGTAGAATGTAGAATATATATTAGGGATGTACCGATAGTATCGGTATCGGTATCGGCAGTATCGGCCATTTCTTTGGGTATCGGTATTGGTTAATATGGCCGATACTTGGCCGATATTTCTTACTCTTTGGGTGAAAATGATGAAAACTTTTAGATTAAATAAATCTAGTTTTGATGTATAGCTAGTATATTAGTACTGAGTTATGTTTTTTTCTAAATTCTTTTTAACTTAGTTTTAGCGTTTCTAACTTGAGTTTTAGCGTAGCATTTACCTATTTATTGCCATTATTATAATTTATACAAATTAGCTTCCACTTCTTTAGTTGATCCAATAGTATTTTTTCTTTTTTTCTACTTAATTTCCTGAGTTTGTGTGAGTTTGCGAGTGTTTTTAAACTTTCTGAATTATTCATATTTTAGATATTTACTGTAAATAGGGTTTTAGCGTTTTAAAATTTCAGGTTTTAAATTTAGGCTTTACGAATAATTTTTCCTCATATCTCCTTTGGTTATATCTGTTTGTTTCATCTGTTTTGTTATATAATTGTGATAGTGTATGATACTTAGATTGCACAAGCTCAGGCTTTCTATTGTATTTACCAAATCAGTGGCACTCTAACTCTGCATCCGTGGATTACCACCTCTCTAACTCTAACACCCTTGTAATGGCTAAATTCATTATCTAACTTGTTTAATATATCCAACTATAACTTATTTTATAATTCCCGTTTGAGTATTTGCCTATGTTAACATAAACACTCATCCTTTAGCACGTCTCGAGAGATCTAGAGTCTCTAACTGATGTTCTGTAGCTTAAATCTCTTCCTTCTACAATAATCTTGTGCTTCAGCTACTGTTCTCCTAACAGAACAGATTTTCATGACTTTTTTGATTACCTTACTACTTCTCACGAAACTGTCATATCTTCTCATCAATCTATTTTGGGGATTTCAATGTACACAACACTGAATGGATGGATTCCTCTCATACTGATTAGGAGGAGGAAGCCGGAATCATTCAGTATTCTCAACAATCTGGAGCAGCTAATTAAAGAACCTATTCCGGATGGTTCAATAATTCTTGAACACACCGACCTTGTTTCACCACTCTTCTCTCTATAAATATACCACCTTCGCTTCTATCGGTAAATCTAACTACAACCTTATATCTCTTATTAATACTTTCTCTCCAACAGCTCCATCCTGCCCTATGCGTTTTTTTCTGGCACTTTGGGCCGATTGGGGGCATTGCGTTGCTTCTGCGCTAACTATAATTGGGTAACCTTTTGACTCTGAAGACGCTTCAGCTGCCGATAAAGTGGAAGCTGTAATCTTTGATGGGATGAGCAGGTTCATTCCTTCTTCGACTAAATCTTTTCTCCTCAGTCCATGGATTCGATCGTGCTTCTCTGGCAATCAGGCTAGAGACAGTCTTGCGTAGTGTTAACATTCTCGTTCTCCTATCACTCTTGCTAATTTTCATTCAGCTAGAAATCGTTGCAGGGATACTCTTCGACGAGCAAAGCGGACTTTCATTAAACAAAAGTCTGCTGACCTCCTTGGTTCTCCTACTGACAAATCTTTCTGGCCTCTTACTAAAAACATCTCTAACAACTTCTGTAAATTATCATTTCCTCCTCTTATTCGCTCTGATGGTTCTGTCGCTAATACTCCAACTGAAAAGGCAAATCTCTTTGGCCTAATATTTTCCTCTAACTCAACCTGGGCGATTCCTCTTCCTCCCCTTCTTCTCTTACTTTTTGTATTGTACCTTTACCTGTGGATTACATTTGATTGGGTGCTAGACAAATCTATGAACATTAGAGATCAGGTGGCCAGATGGCATTCATACCGAGTGTCGGTGTGCTAATAACTGACCCCGCCCCTCGTTCAAGTATATCCTCTATGCCTCAATACTAGCACTTTCCCTCAGTGTTGGAAGAGCGCATATGTCCAACCTATTCCGAAAAAAGGAAGCCACTCTAATCTTTCTAACTACCGCCCTATAGCTCTCACTTGTATTCTTTCTAAGATCTTTGAAACCCTTCTCAACTCTCACTCCTTAGACCATCTGGAATCTCATTTCCTTCTTTCCGATCGCCAGTACTGCTTTCGGCGCTCGAGGTCTACTGGCGATATACTTTCCTATTTAACAGATTTATGGTTTTCCGCCCTTAGGAACTACGGGGAGACTTGCGTGGTGGCGCTTACTTATGTCTAGCTTTCTTTCAAATCGCTCAATATCGGCTGTTGTTGATGGGGCGACTTCTTCTTTTTCTGTCAACAGTGGTGTTCCTCAGGGTTCTGTATTATCTCCTACTTTATTCCTGCTTTTCATTAGTGATCTTCTCACCTGCACATCTAACTATATACACTCAAATGACGATGACTCGACCCTTCATTCTTCAACTCATTTCAATTCTGCTCCCTCTTTTACTTCTAGAATTGCCTCTCGTCTTAATTTTTCCGATTCTACTCTCGCTGATCTGGATAGAATTTCAGGGTGGGGTCGTCTCAACCTTGTGAAATTTAATTCTTTAAAAACCCAACTTCTACAAATCTCCCTCTCTAAGATATCTCTAACTTTCCTATCTCTTTCGACGGTTCTCTCATCTCTATCTCTCTTGTTTACAATATAAACCTCCTTGGCCTTAACATAAACATAAAAATAGTCTTGGAAGCCCTCCATCCTGCTGTTTGTGCTAGACTCAGAACTTTAAATTCTGTTTATATATGACCTTTTTTCCTCTTCTCCAGCTAAACCAGCACATGGGTCTCTCCGCCCTTTTTTGGTGCTGCGCTCTTTTTTCGGCGGGGGGGGGGGCTCTGGTTTCAGCCGGCTTTTGGATAGGGTAGAGTCAAGGCCAAAGAACTATAAGCTGTCCTGGCCTTTCTAATGACCCTCTATCTTTACGGCACGATGTTGGTGCTTTATCTCTTTCTATAGGTACAGTGGCAAGTGCTCGAGGAACTCCACTCGCGTACCACCACCTTCACGACGCCCTCGTAGCACAATGCTGTGTCGGCACATGAGTTTTGCGTTGATATTAGTAACTCCAGACTATATATATATTCACTGCGGTGCTTCCTTCTTTCCTGCCACTTCTGTTTTGTGGAATTCTCTTCCATCTTCTGTGTTCCTACTCAATTTAATCTCCATTACTTTAAGCCTGCGTCTGTGCTTATCTGCGTAATTTGCGGTGACAATGTAAAAATAATAATAAAAAGGTTCTCAATAAGCTAGCTGAAACCCCACAAGAATGGCATCTCCGACAGTGAACCACTTTCTAGAATGCATTTAAATAGAATAACCGAGGACGTGACAGAAAAAAAGATTCACAGAAGTGAAGCCGCCTTATCAGCTGGCAGCAGCACTGAGAGTTACGATGGTGGCTTTTTCAACTTAAATAAACCACGAAGATGAAGATGTTTGGATATGTTAGACTTTGATAACTTTCATGGCAGAAATTGCATTGACATCTCATTCACCTTCAAGGAATCACACCAAGGGAATACCCATCGAAAAAAACTGAAGACAGTCATCGAGGAACAAAGATAATTCATTTGCAATCTGTGAATGAGGAGATGAGGCTCTACAGAAGCATGGAATGCTACAGAAGAGAATCCTTTCCTGTGGTGGCATGAAAATGGGCTCATTAGTATCAGTGCTTGCAAGCAAATATTTATCAGCCCCTCCCTCATCAGTCGAGAACGAGCGTATTTTTAGTGTGGAATGTAAACACCCCTAAAAGGAACAGGCTCTCGCCAGATTCTAGTTATTTTAATGTTTTTGCATCACAATTTGAGAATTTTGAATTTGAGTATTGAATATCTAACTTTTATCTTAAAGAATTATATTATTATTATGTCATGTTTAAGTAATAGCGTTTTTTTTATTTTCATATAAATTAGTGAGGTCTTTCTTTCATTATTTTTATTCTTTATATTGTTGCTAGTTAAAGAATCTTTTTGTAATTGTAATCATGTTAAAACATAAAAGCTAGTAGCTAAATTTTGTTAATATTACTGGAAAATGGAAATAGAATATTTTTTTAATAAACATAAACAGTTATTAATATTATAATTGCATTTTATTATTCCTTAAAGATACTATTTTAATTTATAAAATAAATATACTTGGGCACAACCAAATACAAAATAACTGACTAAGTATTGGTTGTACAGGGAATGCAATCTGAGTTGCCTAGCAGTACACAAATGTTTTATCTTATTACTGTGTATTTATTATATTAATTAAAGTATCGGTATCGGTATCCTGACTTCAAAAAATATCGGTATCGGTATCTATATATCCCTAATATATATATATATATATATATATATATATATATATATATATATATATATATATATATATATATATATATATATATATATATATATATATATATATATATATATATATATATAATATATATATATATATATATTATTTATTACTCTTTTTTTTTTTTTTTTTTTATGCGCCCCCTAGTGTGATAAAGGCAGAACTCTATATCAAACAAAAAGCAAAATACGTGCACACTCTAAAACAAATATTTCAGACTGAAGGCAAAGTTAGAAATCACTATCTTACATTATATGTCAATGGCGTCAAACCACACCAACAAAATTAGCCAATCACGTCAAATCGCGCTTTCAAAATTAGCCAATCATAAAGTAGAATCACATGCGAGTTCAACACAAGGTAATACACGCTTAGAATTTTAAAAACTACGACCCAAGTTTATCACAGAAGCTAAACAAGTTGAAAACTCAAATATGAGTTTACCACAAGAGAATGTTCATTTTTGAAAACTCATATATGGGTTCACCACCGTTAAGGGGTTAAACTCCATTCGCTCGGTTTCCGTGGTCAACTCCCTCTTTCATTGAATGCCTTCTGTCAAATAGATCCATCCAGGTTCGGTGCTCTTCTGTCCTTCACTCTGGATGAAGGCGTTCCTCAGGGTAGTGTTCTAAGTGTATTACTATTTTCTCTCAAATTTTATGGAATCCTAACTTCTATCAATGCAACGGTCAATTTTTCTATGTTGATGACCTTGCACTATATATAGATGGTGCCAGGCTGCCTTTTCTTGAATGGCAACTTCAACTAGCTATTGAGACTATTTCACAATGGGGTAACTCCCATGCTTTCCATTTCTCTCCCACCAAAACCTCAGCAGTGCTTTTTAAGAAAAAACAGAATCGAAGAACCTGTCACCATCTTCCCGCGAATCTAACTTCACATGGTTTGCCCATTCCCGTAACTTCACAAGTCAAATTTCTAGGACTCATTCTAGATGATCACTTAACATATGCACCATATATTAAACTCCTGAAAACAACTTGCCATCGCGGGCTTGACCTGTTACGTTATTTCCCCTCAATATCTTTGGGTGCTGGCCACAAGTCCCTTTACGTCTCTATATTGCCCTAATCCGATCGAAGCTGCCCTAGGTCTCCCCAACTTTACTACACATGTTAGATCCCACCCAAAACGAGGCGATCCGTTCTCCATTGGAGCCTTCCGATCGCCCCCCTGGATGAGCCTTGAAGTTGAATCCAATGTGATGCCACTCTCTCTTCTAAGAGAATACATCATGTTCCAAAGTCATCTTCGCTTTCAAACCCCAATACCGTCTGCTCTGACACCGATTCTGCAGGAGATATCTCAGAACCCTAATTACTAGCCATTTGAAAACACAGTTTATAACATCCTTAACTTCCTCAACATCCCTTTACAAGGTGCTGCCGTTCTCTTACGATGAAGGTTATACACCTTGGCTATTTCCTGCTCCCACCATTTGCCTGGCCCTGACCTCTCTCTCCAAATCCAGCCACCCTACTGCCTTGTTAAAGGCATCATTCCCGTCTCATTTCATACTTCACGGTGAATTTACTCCAGTGTTTACTGACTGCTCTAAAACAGGGGACAGTGTGGGTGCTGCTGCTGTCTTTCCTGAACGCAATCAATTTTTACGGCAGAATTAATGGCTATAATGATTGCCCTTCTCGAATTCTATTCCTTAACCAAGACCACTCTTATGTCATTTATTCAGATTTGCTCAGCGAGCTCCAAGCGTTTAAAACCTCTTATTCAAAACACAATGGTATCGCTGTACAACAATTTCTTCGGCTGCTCCACTCGCGTAAGAAACCTATGTTGGACCCCCCTCTCATGTAGGGGTAACTGGCAATGAAATTGCTGATAGAGGCAAAAATGGCCGCCTCTTCTTTGGAGCTCTTCCCGGATGTCATTCGACAAGGCCGCCTCCCATCAACTGAATACTATCCTGCTCTCCAACAAGACTTTCGATCTTATTGGCAAGAGTGCTGGATGAATGATCAACGGGAAGCAAAACTTAAAAATATAAAGCTGAGCATTGGTGAGTGGTCTTCCTCCCACCGACGAAAGCACTTACACGAGGTGATACTTGCATGCTATACGGGTGCTCATCCCATCACCCTTATGATGGATTCATTATTATAGAGTGTTATAGTGTTAGTTTTAATACCACTTCTGAATATGGTTATTCAGAAATTTTTAATGAATTCAATGTATTATTTTGTTGCTCATTTAATTATGTTCTCCTCATGATCTAATCATGAGCTAAACCATTATTGACTTTTTCATGTTCTCGTTTTCTTTCATGGCAGGAATAGTTAATACTTATTTATATACTTTGTTGTTTGTGAACAATCTACCAGTTTTTAGCAAACAATTATAGACTGGTACCAACAATACAAGTAGGTCATTACTTGTATTGTATCATTAATATTTCATGTTATAAGTCAAACAGTGCTTTATGTATTCACATATAGAGGATTAGTGACTGATGTTTGATACATTTTCAGACTTGATAGTTCCCTCAACTCTCAGACGGAGTACCATCCCTTTGAAAGAGGTAATTGCCAAAGGGTATGTAATTATAAATTCCTTAGTTGCTCATCCAATTCAATGATTATGTTTTCGATATTGATATTTACATATTTTAAAATATTTAACTACTTAACATGAATCTCTGGAACTGAAAGAATAATATCTTTGTACATTCTCTTTCCAGGTGCCAATCTCAGGACATTTTAACACTGGCTCGTGAAATAGTTTCCAATCTCTGGCTCAAATATTGCCAATCTTGGGACATTAGACGTTAAAATAATATGGTTCCAATCTAGGGACTGAAATTAATTGCCAAACTCGAGCTTTAAACTGATAGCTCCCATTGAACGTAAATTTATCTTTGAACTTGAGATATAAATCATTTCGACTACAGAAATTCAAAGAACCTCATATTTTGGAACACCCAGTGCCAATCAGGACACATCTCCAAACAAGTTAAGTTGGGTCAAGTTATTTTTAACTTCCAAATCTTTTTAATAATTTACCTTGTTCAATGAGTAACCAAATCTTCGTGGTTCAGAAAGCCTTTCCTCAATCAAGTATAGAGTTATTTATTGTTTTCAATGTCTCTCAGTTTGGGACTAGTTAAAAAGATAATTTCCATCGGATGTCTGGATCATGTTGCATAATAGAGCTCTATAATTAGAGATCTTCATCCCCTTAAAACTTCGTCTGTGGTATAAACCACCAGTACCTATCATTAGTCCTATTAAATATTTAGTCAATTCTTCTTTTATCTCCCCTTGTTATGAAGTAATTCACAATCCCAAAAATAGCCTTTACCACTGTTCATTGTGTGGCTTTTCGGACGAAACAAATTAGTCTCCCTTCTGTTACCCCCTTTAGGTGGTGAAAGTCTTGATAGCTCCATAGAGGGAAGCAGCATCTGCCATAGCCATAGTCATTGCCTCCGTCTTGGAAAATTAAGGAGGGTTATATTCACCTTAGTTTATTTATTATTATAGAATTGTTTTCAATTTGTGAGTTATGAGTGGAATATTGTTAAGAGTGTTTTCTCTTCTTCACTTTCCCTTACAACGCCTGCGTATTGGCCACACCAACATTTCTCACAGTCACTACATGTCACGGACCCCTCCTCCCATCTGCAAATTTTTCCCTCGCCATACCCCGCAATCTGTTCGCCATATCTTTATTGATTGTTTCCAACTGGACCCCATTCGCCGTCGTCATTTTCCTACTTTATGGTTCATAACACTTTCTAAAAGATTATCCCATATCTTATCGGAATCTTCCCACTTTAGCAGTAACTATTTTCTATATCTCAAAAATTGAACATTCTTTAACTTATAATTTTGTTATGTAATAATAGGACTATTAATGTAAGGATATAATTTTATTTACTTTTATTTATTTTTACTGAATATTGAACGTTTGTCAATCAGTTTCCTTGACATTTTAAATATACATAGGACCCACCCATACGGCCTTTATTCAGCCCAGTGTGGCCGCTTCTTTATGAGCCGTGTGGGTCTCTTCATTGATATATATATATATATATATATATATATATATATATATATATATATATATATATATATATATGGCGAAGGCTAGTTGCAATTGTTGAGTAATATATGAATTGTTGGTGGTAGGTTTCTGATGGAATCAAAAAGTATGTATGACGATAGGGATGTGTAATAAATGGTATCAAAAGTGATTGGTTTAATATTAATAGCAGGTGAGGCAGGGATGTGTTATGTCCCTTATTCAATTTGTGTATGGATGGGGTTATGAATGAATTAGAGATGGGGTGAAAATGGTGTTAGAATGATGGAATGGAGAGGTATTGGAGATTCTTCTACCTATATTATGTATTGGATGATTTGGTTTTATTGGTGAACCTGAAGAGAGTTTGAGAGGATTGGTAGAAGATTTGGCGGGAATTATTGCAAAAAGGAGGGTTTGAAAGTAAACGTAGATAGAGTAAGGTTATGGTTGTGGTGGACAGTCCTCGGTGTTAAGTTTTGTTTGATGGTGAACAGCTGGAACAAGTGTCTGAGTTTAAATATTTAGGATATATGTTGGATGAAAAAGGAACGGATGATGCAGAGTGTAGTAGGGAAAGTTGAATGGCAGGAAGGTGGCTGGTGCAATTAAATCGTTGGTGGATGTAAAGGGACTAAGTCCTGGGTGCGCTAGGGTCTTACATGAGGTATGTTGTTACTGTGTTAATGTATAGATAGTAGTGAGACTGGTCTGGAATAAGAGGTATAGATCTAGTTCAATGTGTTCAGATGGACAATCTTATGGGCGTGTTAGGTGTGAAAAGAATTGATAAAATGAGGAATGAACGTGAATTAGAGATGGGGGTGGCAAGAAATGGTGTTAGAATGATGGAGAATGGAGGTGAGTGGAGGGTGCCCTACCCATTATATGCGGATGATTTGGTTTGTGTGGTGAATCTGAAGAGTTTGAGAAGATTGGTGAGTTTTTGGTATTGTGTGCAAAAGGAGGGGTTTAAGTAAACGTAGATAAGAGTAAGGCTGTGGTTGGTTGTGAGTGAGGAAAATCCTCGGTGTTAAGTTTTGTTAGATATGTAGACTAGCTGGAACAGTATCAGAGTTTAAATATCTAGGATATATGTTGGATGAAAAAGGAACGGATGATGCAGAGTGTTGTGGAAAGTTGTGAATGGCAGGAAGGTGGCTGGTGCAATTAAATCGTTGGTGGATGTAGAGGGACTAAGTCTTGAGTGCGCTAGGGTCTTACATGAGGGTATGTTGTTACCTGTGTTAATGTATAGTAGTGAGACTATGGTCTGGAATAAGAGGTATGAATCTAAAGTACAATGTGTTTGTGGACAATCTCCCAGTCTTGGGAATAAAAAGGAAGATGAAAGATGAAGATATATATATATATATATATATATATATATATATATATATATATATATATATATATATATATATATATATATATATATATATATATATATATATATATATATATATATATATAACACAGGAACTGATTTTTCATGACATTCTCCTTTGGTATCCTGAAACAGTTAAAATAAAATCACTGAAAAATTCAATATAAAGAAAATTATTTATTGAGCATTCGCCTTTGGTGAACCAAGTAGCTATGACAAATAATTATGGTGTATAAAAATTAAACCTGTGCATTAAAAAATTTACATACTGTTATATGTGATGAAATAAAAAGTATGCTTTGTTCGAAGCATGAGCTTTAAACCAAGTTTTCCAAGCTCTTTCCGTTTCCCTTCATCTGTTAACTGTGAACTCTTCATTTTGCACATAGATGGCTCTGAAATAGTATTGAAAATTATATTTATCACTGATGAGAAGGTAAAAAACAATTAAAATATTTCTTATAAGGAAAATCAAAATTTTGCAATCAACTGAAAATCTTCTAGGTTTGGTATTAATTTTAATCTAAGATACATCAAAATTAAAAAGAAATTTCCATTTAAATATAAAAAGTATTAAAAAAAAATAAAGACATACAACTTCTGCAATAACATGATAAGGTGACTGAATTAATCAGAGTAGCACAATAGCTGGCACAATTGATTGCCAAACTCTTAAAAAAAAAAAAAAATAAATGAATAAAATTTAAAAACCATAAATTTATATATATATATATATATATATATATATATATATATATATATATATATATATATATATATATATATATATATATATATATATATATATATATATATATATATATATATATATATATATATATATATATATATATATATATATATATATATATAATATATATATATATATATATATATATATATATATCGAACTTGGGTTCAAGTACAAATTGTGCTTGGACTAGATTTATTTTAGTACTTGTACTTGCAGTTTCTAAAACCAGTGTACTTGTGCACTCCTGTTAATTTGCAAGTAACCCAGTACTTTTGGCATTGCTTTGCCAACTTATATATGTTTTTTATCATTTTCTATGTATGGAGGGGACTATCCTTCTGTATTCTACTGTTACCAAATTCCATTTACGAATATAAAGTATATCATTATATATATATATATATATATATATATATATATATATTTATATATATATATATATATATAATATATAATATTAATATTTATATATATATATATATATATATATATATATATATATATATATATATATATATATATATATATATATATATATATATATATATATATATATATATATTAGGGATCACAGAAAAGAAGGCCGATACTCTATTATTTTAGGTGCCGATACCGATGCCGATACTTTAATTAATATAATAAATACACAGTAATAAGATAGAACATTTGTGTACTACTAGGCAACTCAATTCCCTGTATAAACAATACTTAGTCATTTATATTTCATATTTGGTTTTGCCCAAGTATATCTTTATTTTAAATTAAATAGTACCTTTAAGGAATAATAATTCTTAAATATAATATTAATAACTTTTTATGTTTTTTGTTTATTTAAAAATTATTCCATTTCCTTTCAGTAATTATTAACAAAGTTTAGCTACTAGCTTATGTTTTAACATGATTACAATTTACAAGAAGATTCTTTAACTAGCTACAATATATAAAGAATAAAAATGAAGAGACCAATCGCCAAAAACGCTATTACTCAAATATGACATAATAAAATACTCCTTTAGGATAGATGTCATTCAATACTCAAATTCAAAAATTAACAAATTGTGATGCAAAAACATTAAACTCACTAGTATCTGGCGAGAGACTTTCTTTTTGTTGTGTTTACATTCCTACCTAACCTACACTATAAATACGCTCTCTCGACTGATGAAGGTGCTGATAATTATTTGCCTGAAGCACTGATAATAATAATGAAAACCTTGGCCCATTTCCATGCCACAGCATGAAAGGATTCTCTTCTGTGGGCAGCATCTCATGTTTTCGTAGGGCCTCATCTCCTCTTTCACAGACTAAATTTGAATTAACTTTGCTCCTTGATGACTGTCTCTTCAGTTTTACGATGAGGTTCCCTGGTGTGGTGTGATTCCTTTGAAGGTGTATGAGATGTCAATGCAATTTCGGCCATGACTTATCAAAGTCTAACATCCAAATCCTCATCTTCAGTAGGTCTATTGCAAAAGCCTGCTGATCAATCACCTCAAGTGCTGTTGCCCAGTTTTAGGTAGGCTGACTTCCCGCCTCGATCTTTAAATGGCAAACAGAAGCTCCTCTAGTTCTCCTATTTTGAGTGCATTTCTAAGAAATTGGTTCACCGTCCGGATGTGCCATTCATTGTGGGGTCTCAGCTAGCTTAAGAATTCCTTATTAGAACCTTTTTTTTTATTTTTTTTTTTTTTTTTTTTGCAGTTGTCACCGCCGCTCACAGGCAGAACCCTATTCAAGGAGGGGGTGTTGAACACCTCAAAAATCCATCTAACGTAATTACGCAGATGAGCACAGGCGCAGGCTTTAAAGTGAGGAAATTAAATTGAGTAGGAAGCACAGATGATGGAAGAGAATTCCACCCAGAACAGAGGTGGCAGGAAGAAAGAAGCACCGCAGCGAACGAGTCTGGAGTTACTAACATCAGCACAAAACTCATGGCCGAGACAGCACCCCTTGTGCTACGGGCGTCGTAAAGGTGGTGGTACGCGAGGTGGATAGTTCCTCGAGCATCTGCCGCCGTAGTACTTATAGAAAAGGGATAAAAAGCACCAACATCGCGCCGCAAATATAAGGGGTCAAGTGAACTAGAAAGTATAGGACAGTTTATAAGCCTTTTTGCCGCTGACTCGACCCTATCCAAAAGCCGGATGAGCCAGAGCCCCTCACCCCACAGATATGAACGATTACTCCATACAAGGGGTAGGCGGATGAGACCATTGTATGGGTGGGTAACTGAGAAGAGGAAAAGTCTCATAGTCTAAACAGAACTCCCAGTTTCTTTGGGGCCGCCCTAGCAACCACTGTGATTTGAGGTTTTGGCATTTTTGTTTATGTTTAAGGCAAGGATGTTTATGTGTCCAGCAGGAGAGACAGAGACAGTCAGAAAGAGATAGAAAAGTTAAGTGTCTTAGAGAGAGAGATTTGTAAAATTAGGTTTTTAAAGAGTTAAATTTCACAAGCTTGAGAAGACCCAACCCTGAAATTCTATCCAGATCCTTGAGAATTAGAATCGGAAAATTAAGACAGGCAATTCTTGAGTAAAAGAGGAACAGAATTGATATAGGTTGAAAAATGAAGGTCAGTCATCGACATATGAGTGGATAGGGTTAGATGTGCAGGTGAGAGAAAAAGATCATTAGTGAAAAGTAGGAGATAAAAGAGAACTCTGAGAATACTACTATTTACAGAAAGAAAAGGTTGCCAAATCAACTACAGCCGACCGACATTGAGCGATTTGAAAGCTAGACATAAGTAAGGAAAGAGAAGGAGAGGAAGGGAGCTCAGAGAGCAGTGACGCGTGCCATACCCGGTCAAATGCTTTGGATGTGTCAAGCGCCACCACACAATCTTTCCGTAGTTCCTAAGGGCGGAAAGCCATAAATCTGTTAAATAGAAAAGCATATCGCCAGTAGATCTCGAGCATCAAAAGCCTTAAACATTATCAGAAAGAATGAAAGATAGGTTTAGATGATCTAAGAATTGTTATTCGAGAAGGGTTTCAAAGATCTTAGAAGAATACAAGTTAGAGCTATAGGGCGATAGTTAGAGAAGGATCAGAGCAGCATCACTTTCGGAATAGGTTGGACACATGCGCGCCAACACTGAGGAAAGTGCTAGTATTGGTATAGAGGGAATAGTTGAACGAGAGGTGGGGTCAGCACGGAAGCAAACCCTCAAAACTCGGAGAGGAATGCCGTCAGGGCCACCGCCTTCCTAACGTTCATAGATTTCGAGGAGCTCATGCACCCGATCAAATAAAGAAATGACAGGTAAAGGCATAGGACACCTGAGAGGGAAAGGAGTAGGAGGAGGAATGCCAGAATCGTCAGGGTTGAATTAGGAAAATAGGGCCAAAAGAGATGTTTGGCCTTTTCAGTTGGAGTAGTAACAACAGAATCATCAGAGCGAATAAGAGGAGGAAAAAGATGATTTACAAAGTTTGTTAGAATGTTTTTTGTAGAGGCCAGAATTTGTCCAGTAGGAGAACCCAAGGAGGTCCAGCGCACTTTCGTTTAATGAAAGTCCGCTTTGCTCATCGAAGAGTATCCCTGCAACGTCTAGCTGGTGAAAATTGGCAAATGATGGGAGAACGAGAATTTTCCACACCCGATAAGCGTTGTCTCTAGCCTGAATGGCGAGAACAAGCACGATCAGACCATGGATTTTGAGGAGAAAAGATTTAGTCAGAAGGAATGAACCTGCTCATCCCATTAACAATTACAGTTCCCACTTTATGGGCAGAAGCTGAAGCGTCTCCAGAGTCAAGCAGTCACTCAATTATGAGTTCAGCATAGAAGCAACACCATAATGCCCCCAAATCAGCCGTCAAAGTGCCAGAAAAACCGCAATGGGCAGGATGGAGTGTTGGAGAGAAAGTATTAAAATTAAGTGATATAAGGTTGTGGTCCGATTTACCAATAGGAGCGAGGTGGTGTATTTATAGAGAGAGGGACTAGTGGTGAAACATAGGTCAAGTGTGTTCAAGAATGGGTTGGGACGATCAGATGTGTGTAGGTTATTTAATTAGTTGCTCCAGATCGTTCAGAATACTGAATGATTCGGCTTCCTCCTAACTAAATCACAGGAACCCAACAATTCAGTGTTGTGTATACATTGAAATCCCTAAATAGAGGACCTCAGTATTTGGATGAGAAAGATATAACAGTCTCGTGAGAAGTCGTGAGGTAATAAAAAAAATGAAAATCTGTTGTTAGGGAGAACAGTAACAGAAACTTATAAGAATATTGTAGTAAGAGGAAGAAAAGATTTTAAGCTACAGAACATCGAAGTTAGGATTCGAGATTCTAGAGAAGAGATATAGGAATGTTTATATTTACATAGGCACATACTCCACCCTTCAAACGGAAATTATAAAATAAGTTATAGTTGGATATATTAAACGAGTTGAAGGATGAATTCTTATCTTAGCCATCGGGTCTCAAAACAAAGAAATTAGGTTTAGAGTTAGAGAGGTAGAATTCCATGGATGCAGAGTTAGGTGCAAGCCATTGATGTTAGTAAAGTCAAAAGCCACGCCTGTGCAAATCTGCTATCATACGCGCACACATCATACACCCACACGCAAAAAAAAAAAAAAAAAAAAAAAAAAAAAAAAAAAACAGACAAACAAATAGACAAAAACCAAAGGAGAAATGAGGGAAATTTATTCGTACGCTAAAACCTAAATTGCAAAACGATAAAAACCCTATTTACAGCAAATATCTAAAATATGAATAATCAGAAAGTTTAAAAACACTCACGCACTCACGCTCTCACGAAATTGCGTACAAAAAGTGCTATTGATCAACTAAAGTAGATAAATCTGTATAAATTATAATAATTGCTGTCCAAATAGGTAAATTTATTGAACCTAAAAGTTTCTCATAATTTTTCACCCAAAAAGTAAATCGACTAAGTATCGGCCATTTTAACCGATACACCGATACCATCAAAAATGGCCGATACTCTGCCGATACCGATACCGATACTATCAGTTACATCCCTAATAAATATATATCTATATATATATATATATATAGTGATGTACCTGGGCAAATGCCCAGTGGGCAGGCATTTATAAAATGGGCATTTTTCATAAATGCCTGCCCAAAAACTGGGCATTTATAAAATTATCAGCAAAGGATTGATTATTGACAGCATTTAAAAAAAACATTCAAAGAATAGTTATCTTATTTTTCGCATATATATATATATATATATATATATATATATATATATATATATATATATATATATATATATATATATATACCGTATATATATATATATATATATATATATATATATATATATATATATATATATATATATATATATATATATATATATATATATATATATATATATATATATATAACACAGTCGTCCCTCGTAGAACGCGGTCTTATAGAACGCTGGCTTGCTATACTGCGGTTGGTAAAAAGATAAAAAGAAAAATTAAAATTACAAAAATAAAATTAAAATTCTGTAATACAAACATATGTTAAAAAGATAATAAAAATTAAAATTGCAAAAATAAAATTAAAATTGTAATTCATTAGTCATACAGTTAAAATGAAAAGAAAACGAATAACTTTAGAGTCCACAAGGATCCTCTGCTGGCAATAGGCTTTTACTGTAACTCGTTGCACTCGCATTGATAGCGTTTGTATATGCTTCTCTCGCTGAAATATTAACAAATTTTATACAGTGTGTACAGTATTTTATAAATATTTTTTATCATAGCTGAGAAACGAAACATACCACAACCAAATTCTAAAAAAAAAAGCATAGATTGGCATATCACTGGAAGAGGAAATAAAAATTTTAATTTAATTAGAGCTGGCTCTTCTATAACAACTGTTTCATGTAAATACGGGAGAAATGAATCGACAATTCGAACAAAGAAAAAGAATTAAGAACGCAGTCATACTAGGAAGATCTTTAAGTGCATTTAAAATGACAAGCCGTTTGCGAGATGATACGTTGGTTAAAACTGAACAGGCATTAAATATCTATCTGGCTCGAAGACATGAATCGAAAACGAGTGCCTTGCGACGGAATAACGTTAAGAACAAAGGCCTCTACTCTATATGATGTTTAAAAATCGAAATGACAAAGTATAAATTTAGCCAGGGTTGGCTTGATAATTTCAAAAAGCGTTTTTGCTTTAAAAAATATTCGTACGACAGGAGAATCGACGTCCGCAGATAATGAAGCAGCAAGAACTTTTCCAGATGAATTTATGAAAATATGAAGATAAAGGGTAACTGCCTGAACAAGTTTTCTATGCTGATGAAACTGGGCTTCTCTGGAAAAAAAATGCCAGATCGCACATACATTTCTAAAAATGAAAAGCGAGGCCCAGGCTTCAAAGCAGCAAAGGATCGTGTGACAATATTATTTTGCTGCAATGCAGCTGGCCACTTAATAATAAAGCCTGGCTTCCTTCATAAGTCAGCAAACCTACTTTGTATGATAGGAAAAAACAAAAATCTATTGCCAGTCTTCTAGCAGTCCAATAAAAGGGCTTGGGTCACAGTTGATTTATTTAAAGACTGGTTTCATAAGTGTTTTGTTTCAGAAGTCAAGAGTTACCTTGAAAATAAAGGAATGCCATTTAAAGGGTTGTTAATACTTGACAATGATGGCGGTCATCCAGAAGGGCTTAAAGCTGCCAATGAGTTATATTTGTTCCAGCCAATACTTCAATTCTTCAAGCTTTAGATCAAGGAGTGAATCGATGTTTCAAAGCTAATTACATAAAGATAACATTCACACGGATTTGTAATTTTCTTGATGAGAATTCGAATGCAGACGTCATGAACTGGAGGAAATCTTTAAATATTGCAGACTGTGTAAATTATGTTAAGGAGGCAATTGATCAAATTAAACCACAATCGGTTAACGCTTGCTGGAAAAATTTATGGAGTGAATGCGTTACAGATTTTCAAGGATTTTCAACTGCAGAAGATGAAGTTGCAAACATTGTTGCAATTGCTCATCACGTTGGTGGTGATGGATTTGACGACCCACCAAAAAGAAATTGGAAATAATTGAAGGGAATAAGGAGACATTAACGAATGATGTGTTAACTGAACTTGTTAATTCAGTTTCTGATACTGAAGATGACGATGAAAAAATGCTGTAGTAAATGATTGGGATTTAAATACATTAGGTGAACTGTGTTTCGTATGATAAAACAGTTAAATAATTTCATTATCGTCAAAGATCCTTCAATGGAATGCAGTCTCAAAATTAAAAGAGAAATTGAAAAATGATTTAAAACCATATGAAGAAATATTTGGTGAGCTAAAAAGGCAAAAGCGTCAATTGCTGATAACGATGTATTTCTCAAAAAAGCAGCCTATGCAATCTACAGATTCGGAACCGCCTTCATCTCCAACTAAAATATTTTGTGCGCAATTGGATTAACTTTAAAATTCTATATTACTTAGACTATTCAATTAAATAAAAAAATATTATCTCCAAATTTATAAAAGTTTATACATTGTAAAATTTTTTTCATTTAAAAAAAACTTTTTTTTAATTAAGATATGTACAGTACTGTACTGTAATGTAATAAATATCCTATAATTAACTAAATAAGAAATATGTTTATATACTATATACTGTAAATATTATATGTGCAAATCAATTATTATTAGGATAAATAAATACTGTTTATTCACCTTATACAAAGGTAAAAATTACAAAATTAATGATTTTCAAGTTATTAAGATTCATGATGTCTAACCTATAACATAGGGGGTCATAACCTAACCCCAGCTTTCTGTGGGACAACTATATATATATATATATATATATATATATATATATATATATATATATATATATATATATATATATATATATATATATATATATATATATATATATATATATATATATATATATATATATATATATAATAAAAGTATAAATGCCCTCTAAAATGCCCAAATTGGACAAATGCCCAGATAAATGCCCAGGGCATTTGCCCAATTCTTAAGTGCCCGGCGATGCCCATCACTATATATATATATATATATATATATATATATATATATATATATATATATATATATATATATATATATATATATAAATACACAAAATATATATATTTATATATATATATATATATACTCTGCGTAACCAAAAGGAATTTGAACATTTTAAATTATTTATTAGCCTACTTCGGGTAAGAATTCTTCTTCCCATTTTCAAGACTTACAATATAATGATAAATTTTAAACAAAATACATATAAAATTAATTAAAGTTAAAATAATATAAAGTTGAAATAAGTAAACCATAAAGATAAATTAATGATTACAATATGTGGTTAGAGTTCATGATTTAAACAAAACCTCACTTCAGTATTAAAGACTATTAAAACTTAGATTTTCATTTATGGGTCAATTTGAGATATATATATATACTAAGTTCTAACAACTTGAAGATCGGGTTCCTCAATTTGGGACAATATTCCAAAATTCGTATCCTGTATATGGTCGTTTTCCTGAAGAGAATGAGCATTTATAGCTGAATAGGGGGGATGATGTAAATGGTCTAGAGTTCTAAATGAAATACCTTTATGCTCAGCAATACGTATGAAAAGGCTTCGTATTGTCTTTCCTATGTAGGTAGCATCATCGCAGTCACCGCACTTGTAGTTCTATATAATTGATGTGCCTAAAGGTAAAAGGAGTTTATCTTTAAATTTATTACCTTAACTTGTTTTCACTCGAAAATATAAAAATATAAATTTAAATTGTTATAAAGTTTTTTTTTTAAACCCATCAATTTTACGTCAAATTTTGTAACTGATTTTCCCAGAAGGCAACCTCATATACAAAATATCCTTAGGAGCTGTTAATTTAGCCTGAGATTTGTCTTTAAATTTTGCTAAAAGTAATTTTCGAAAAGTTGAGTCAATTATAAATTCTGGGAACCCATTCTTCAGAAATAATATTTTCAGGAAATCAAGTTCTTTTGTAAAATTAACATAAGATGACGAAATTTTGTATCCCCTGTCAAAAAGAGTTTTAATTAAGTTGATTTTAAAAATATGAGGAATGAAAGAATAAAATTTTGTCATCAATCAGTAAAAGTACATAGGCGGAATGAAAATTTTAATGATCCTACTGTAAGTTGTGTAACAAAGAGTTAATGGAGGGGTATAGTTAAGAGGAGGTTGGGGAGAGTATGGTACCCTTATGTAGCATAGGTGGATAAGGTAACTGAAAGGTATTTTAGGGTAATTGGTTTGTGAGTGTTGTGGTGAATATATATATGCTGGTGGTTTGCAATTAGAAAAAGAGTGGTCGGTGACTGGACAGTTGGTGAAGAACAAGATCGTTTAGTAATGGTAGAGAAATGTGTGGATCCAATCTTTACGTTGATAGAAACAAATGATTGGGAAAAAAGGAGGAGAAGAATAAATTGTATATAGGTTTTATGGGTTTGCAGCAGGCGTACTATAGGATTAATAGGGAAGCTCTATGGCAGGTGCTAGTCATATATGATGTTGGGTGGTAAGCTGAATGGAATCAAAAGTATGTATGACGAGAGTGAGCGTGTGTAAGAATAAATAAAGTCGAAAGTGATTGGTTTAATATTAGTAAAAGCAGAGTGAGCCTTGGAATGTGTTATGTCTCGCAGTTTATTATTGTATATAGATGGGGTTATGAAAAATTAGAGGTGGAGGTGGCAGGGATGATATTAGAATGATGGAGAATGGAAGAGAGTGGAGGGTTCCCACCTTTTATATGCGGATGTTTGGTTTGTGTGCATCTGAAGAGACTTTGGGCGATTAGTAGAGATTTGGTAGGGTGTAAAAGGAGGGATTTTGAAAGGTAGCGTAGATAGGAGTAAAGGTTATGGATGGACGAGTCCTCAGAGTAGCTGATTATGTTAGATGGTGAGCAGCTGGGACAAAAACGTGTCTGAATTTAAATATTTAAGATAAATGTTGGATGAAAAGGGAATGGATGATCTGGGAGTGCAGTAGGAAAGAAGTTTTTGAATGGCAGAAGAGGTGTAATTTGTAGTGAAATAGTTGGAACGTTCTATAAAGGACCAAGTCTTAGTCGCTAGGATCTTATATGAGGTATGTTGTTACCTGTGTTATGTATAGTATAGAGACTATGGTCTGAAAGAAGAGGTAATCTAAAGTACAGTGTTCAGATGGACAATCTTAAGGGTGTGTTAGGTGTGAGAAAGAATTGATAAATTGTGAGCTCTGGAAGGAAATCTGAAAAGAGAGTAGAAGGAGAGAGATAATTAGGTGATATATATATATATATATATATATATATATATATATAACTATATATATATATATATATATATATATATATATATATATATATATATATATATATATATATATATATATATATAAAGGCAGGTAGTAGGACCACACTGGGGGGACCCTTGTAAAACTCTTTGAATCTTTCATATAGCCTCATAGTTGTTTTTGACAATACGCTCCAGCCTGGACGATGATTGTATTATATTATATTATTGCTTTATTTATTATCAAAACTTAGGGAATTATAGAGGTTATAATAATTTTCTTTTTTTTTAGTTGGATATATGATTATTCTGATATCTATTGATAATATTATAAAATAAACCATTTGTAAAAAGTTATTGAAGAGTATATAACATTCGTAACCAACAAATTCCTACATACTCAAAGTACTTTGGAGACCTGGAAGTTAGATGTCCAGATTTTCCAGGTTAGTGTGTACGGATAAATAAAAGATTCCATTTCATTCATTATTGTAAAATTTATTAATGTTATGTGCTGGAAAAGCAGTAGTAACACAAATGTTATTGTTGCAGTTTAATATCAGAAAGAACCAGTAACTATTGAATTAATTGAACAAGCCCCTCTTGGAAACTGAAAGGGTGAGTTCAATAAAGTAATAAAGTACATATAATATTATATGTAAAATATACTGTTATAAATGAAGATAAAGTGTGATCTGTAGTAATCCCCTTTATTATTTATTTTGACAGGGTTTCAATTCATGGTTTCAATTTCAATCTTGGATTTCAATTTTAGGCCAAATTTCAATTTCAATCTTTGATTTCATTTTATGGTTTCAATCTCTGGTTTCAAGTTTCAGTTGGGTTCATTCCTGTTTTGAATTCAGCTCTTTTTGTTTATCCCCAAAATCCTCAGTTAAGTATAGTATATTTGTCATAATTGAGTCAGAATTTCTATTTCCTCCCTTACTTCATTGCATGAATGATATTTGGATTCGTTTGGTTTCCACTCTTGAATCTGATCCTGAACTTATGTACATAATCATAATATATTGGATTTTAAGTATAATTCCAATGTATTTATCTAATTAAAATATATCATATAATCAAATTCATATAACTTTTATTATAGTTTTGTTGGGAGTGGATTGTGTTATCTTTATATATTCACAAACCTCCCACATGTATATATTTTGAACGAATTAAGTAAACATAAACTTTTTCTAGTGTGTCCATATCCTTAGATTTTGATTCTATATTGAACTGTTATTATATTATTATTCTTTACTACGGAAAAATATCAGATTAAACACCATTGATAGATAGATCCGGAAACACTCTAGTTAAGTAAACCCTTCCTTTAAATGGTATCACAATTGTTTATTCACTTTGAAAAACTCACAATCCTCCTTGAATAGTCACCCAAGTAAGCAGGCCAACGGAGTCCGGAGACAATCTCCCTCCGTTACGGAAATAGCCTAACCTGCTCCGTAACACCTCTGATGGTGTCAGTTGGTTGCCTGTGCTTACTAGACATTCAAACCACATCTATCGAACATCACTTTAATACTATCTACTTCTTATTATATCTTTTGACCTTCGAATTATTCAATCTTCTTTGATCATCGTCTCTACGAGAAAGAGAGGCACCTTCCAGTCGGGTACGCTAGTTGATCCCAGCGTGTCTCCTCTCCGCTACATAAATAAATTAAGTGGCGCCCGAACAGGGACTCTGTTTGAGTTCCTGCGCTTGCGTGCACTAGGATTGTGACTCTCGATCACATCATCACATTTATTTTGAAAATTCATTGATTCTCTTCAGTTCTCTTCAAAGAAATCTTCTTCTTTTGTACTTACATTGGACAGATTCAAGAGTTAGTTAGGGATAACCCTCCAATACTTTAATTTTCTTTATTTTTACTTTAACAAAAATTTAACATGTCTGAAAAAAATCAAAACACAGGCTTGGAAACAAGCACAGCTTCTGATAGTCAAGAGGATTTGGACTTTGATCCATCTCTTGCAGCTGTGGCTCTAGATCCACGTGTAGAACAGCGTCTGCGTGATCAAAATAAACATCAAGTAGAAATGAATGTAGGAATGAATGTAGGAGTGAATGATGAAAATAAAAATAGGGTAGAAGTCACCAACTCTGACACACCCTTGGGTTCCAACTCTGACGTAAAAATGGTTTCCAACTCTGATAAACCTTTTACTCAGTCCGAAATGGATGCCTTGCTTATTAAACTTAGAAAGCAATGGACCCAAGAAAATAATGTTGAAATCAGTCAGGTTGAACACAGAACGTTCCCCGCTCGAGGTCAAGTGATACCCTCTGACCTTGATGCACCTAAATTGACAATGCCTAAAAATACCACTTCTTTCTATGATCGTGAGTATAAACCTTCCTTAGTTTCCCAATTTCAACCACGATCCAAACCTTTTCCTCATAATCCACCGAGTTATGGAAACTCCCAAAAATCATTTTCTTCCTAATCCTAACCTTATTCCTAATCCTAACCTTATTCCTAATCCTAAACTTCTTCCTAATCCTAAACTTCAGCCTAATCCCAGTCTTCTTCATAATGCTATACCCCCAGTAAATTACTTTAACCAAACTAAGTCTCTCTTTAGAAATCCAGACATGGGTAGAGGCACTAGAGAATCTTTGTCCCCAATAAATAGAGGAGAATCTGACTTCTCCGAGAAATATAATAGGTTGCTACAACCCCACCGAGAACAACTTCCCGTAAATCATTATCCGGAACACCAGATGTCTATTGACCCTCAGTCGTATTCTGGTTGTTTTCCACAAGGATTACCACAACGACAATTTGAACGTCGTTTTCCCGATCCCAATGAACCTTCTATGTATTCAGGGCCACAAATGAAACAGAGACTTGACATGCTGGAGGAGGCCATTGTACTCCTTACACAGTTGCTCAAGAACTCTCAAAAACTTAAGGTTGTGGACCCTGGAAAATTTAAATATGAATCAGAACAAGATCTCTCTTGGTCTACTTGGCTGATTTTGAAGGGCGTGCTGTAGCCTTCATTATCCCATGCTTATCCCACCAATAGTTAGAGACTACTAGAACGGTAGCTAGAAAACCGATTTCTTCCTTAGAAATAATAAAAGTGTGTGAATACTTTGCGGGATAATCTTGTAGTAACAATTAACTAGATGAGCATGAAGAAAATAGGATACAAGTATCATGCTGCTCACCCGATACTAATGAGCATTAAAATGTTTGCCTGGTTGAACTGGCTGATCATGTCTGGATATGATCATGAAGTCTGTTCCCTTAGAATAGCTTTCCTTTGTAGTTTGCCTCCATATATTGAAACATTCGTCCGTCAATATATTAAAATGATGGAGTTGGATGGGTATAGTAGAGTTTCCTGGGAAAATATAGTGAACTTTGCGGATTCCTTAGATAGCGAGAATATCGTTTTCCCGAATTCCATTTCCCAAACTAACCGCGATGAAAGTGAACCAAGACGAATCTTTGGAATCCGTTATCCGGATAAATGCTGCACTCCCCGGATGGACTGAGGTTTTGCATCACAACGTTGAACAACGAAAACCTAAATCCAAAAATAATCATCGGCAGGCTCCTAAGAAGAAAAGTAGTCCTCAAGAACGAAATAATGGTAGTCGATACTATCGTGACTCCACCAATAGTTACAAGAACCATGATAGTACAGTTCGTCCTGACCATAATTCGAATTCTCGTCCTAAGCCTGATGACCGGAAAAAGGTTTTGTGTAATTACTGTGAAAAAACAGGTCACTCCATGGAGGAGTGTTACAAATATCTGGGAGTATGCAGTTACTGCAAAAAGAAAGGTCACATCAGGGCCAATTGTCGATCTAGGAAGTCTCCTTCCCCGAATATTAGAAAAGTAGTCTGTCCCTTCTGCGGTGGTCCTCACGCTGGGATGAGGTGTTCAATTAGTGCTCCTCCCCAGTCACATAATCATGACCACGAGCCTTCTTCCCTTAGAACTGTTCCCTTTGAAAAAGTATATTCCCGGTCTTATTCCGCAAATCAATCGACCAATCACAGGCCTCCCTCGTCGTCCATGCAAGTGGAACCATCCCTACCTGTAAGTAAAAATTTAAAACCTTGCGCTAAGGATGAGGTGCGGTATGATCCCCCTTTAAACTCCTGGTCTCCCCGGACTTGAGTCCTCTGGTGGAGAATAACCCTTTAATCGACTCAGTTAATGATGATGGAGACGTAGAAAATTTTAAAACTTCTAAAATTATTCCCGAGAAATCTTCCGAACGACCTCCCTTAGAAATGAATAAACCCTTAGAAAATCCCTTACGGACGATGGTAGTCCATTGTACTCCTTTCAAGGAGGACCCTCTGATTGTCTCAGTCACTTTGGTTCCCAACAGCTCTGGCTTCTACGGTTGTATGATAGACAGTGGAGCTGGAATCAGTTTAATCAGCACTGAAATCACCGAGTCGTACATGAAGAACTTGCCCTTACGACCCTCTGTAGATATAAAAGTTAATGCCATCAGTGGTCTGGTCAGAGAACATTCAGTACCTATTGACTTTTATATTGAATGTAATCTGTACTTTCTTGACAGTGATTATGTGTCCAAGCCCGTCATTTTGTTAGTTGTTCCCTATGAATTTATGCCAGCTCCTCTAGTTTTAGGGGCTGTCGCTTTAAAAGAAAATGACCTTCTCCCAGACTTAACTACGCGGGAATTAGTACATAGATCTGATGATTGTATAGAATCCATCGCTAAGGATGAGAGTCTAAACATCCCTTTTTATAAATGTGTCACGGTTAATTCCATTAATGTTCCCCCGTTTTCTTGTAAGATGGTGGATGTAAGTTGTCCTTCATCTGAACTCTCTTCCTTGGTAGGTTTTCAAGCCGATCCAATAGGACCTGTTATTCCAATCCCGGGTGTATTGGATTTGAGAGAATCTTGTAGGATCGCTCTTTTAAATACTTCCGATACACCTCATTATTATAGGAAGGGTACTGTGGTAGGTAGCTTGTGTTCTTTGGAAGAAGAAGATAATCTTCAAATTAATACTAGGTCAGTAGATGCGAATTCAGAAATCAACGAAAGCAGACGTATGGTCCCCCACTAAGTTGGAGGAGGAGTTTTGCTTTGCGGATATTCCTATCTCTGACCTCGACAAGAAAATCGCAGTGTTATTAAAACATAAATCGGCTCTCAGTTTCGGTGACCACGACGTGGGAGTGGCTACTAATATCACCCACTCTATCGAGGTAGAAACTGGTCGACCTGTGAGATTACCAGTACGTCGTTTCCAGGGTCCCTTGGCTCAAGAAATAGAAAACCAATGTCATGAACTGTTGGAGCAGGATATTATTAGACCCAGTAAATCCCCTTATTCAGCTCCTGTGGTTCCTGTCCGAAAACCTGACGGTAAGTTGCGTTTATGTATAGACTACCGGAAATTAAATAGTGTTACTAAGACAGATTCCTTCCCTTTACCTAACCTAATAGATATGATTTATAATATGTATGGTAATAAATATTTTACAACCATTGATCTGGTCCGTGGTTATTATCAGGTGTCCATGGAACCCGAAAGTGTTGAAAAAACTGCTTTTTCCACTCCATTTGCCCAGTATGAGTATTTAAGAATGCCCTTTGGTGTAAAAAATGGTCCAGCAACATTTCAACGTGGAATGATGTTGGCGTTAGAGGAAATTCCATGGTCCAAGGTTATGATATACTTAGATGATATTATTATCCTCAGTCAAAACATAGAGGATCATCTAGTTACCTTGGATCGTGTCCTTGCTGCACTAGAGAGAAATGGGTATAAACTTAAACCCAGTAAAACCAGGCTTTGCCGTACTGAGGTGGAGTTCTTGGGTCACCAAATATCACAGACTGGTATACTTCCCCTTCAGAAAAATCGTTAGAATTTCCCGTCCCGACTTCGGTAAAACAATTACGCCAGTTTCTGGGAATGGTAAATTTTTATAGGCGACATATTCCCAACTGTTCTCAGATCAGTAAGCCTTTATCATGTCAGACTGGTGGTAGATCCATTACCTGGATGCCGGAGTGTCAGCAGGCCTTTGATCAACTTAAAGAGGCCTTAGTTAACCCCACATTGTTAAGTTTCCCCGATTATAGTCCGGAGGTTTCTCCCATGGAGCTACATGTAGATGCTTCAGACCTCAGGGCTGGTGCTTGCCTTTCCCAAATCCAAGACGGCGAACGCAAACCAATTGCTTTTATTTCTATGACCTTTAATGGGGCTCAGAGAAATTATGGAGTAATTGACAAAGAACTAACTGCTTTGCGTTGGGCTGTCAAATCCCTTAGACCTTTCCTACGTGGTATAAAGTTCATAATATATACCGACCATATGCCACTCATCTATTTACAAAATATGAGTTTGGTTGATGGAAGGTTAGCTAGGACTATGGAAGAGCTCTATGAATATGACTTTGACATCCGTCATATATCAGGCCCTAAAAATATAGTTGCCGATGCTCTTTCCCGATCTCCCGTAAATGATAATATGGAAGAACCCGCCGAAAATACTTCTTTGGATTTCATTCCTCCTGGGTTCTTTCCGATAGAAATCAGCGGAGGAGGGGACTCGTTATATAAATGTTTTTCTCTTTACTTATATGGATCGGTCGAGAGACATTTAGAGGTAAGAGATGTTCTTATCGCAGAATTACAAAAACATCCAGTAAAGTATAAGCTTCAGGGTCAGTTGGTTCAAAAAAGACTCCGATTATTAAAATTGCCGGGTCAATTGCCAATACCAGAAGTTATAACTGCTTTTACAGATGTTTTTAAAGTTAACGTTCATATATATTATACCAATAATAAACCCTTAATATATGGAAGTAACGCTGATGGTGAACCCTGTTATTTAAAATGTTTGGCAGGAATTCACTATAACTATCTGTTAGTCTCTTCTAGTTATGAATAAACTTATGGATCAGTCTTTTATAACCTTCTCTGTGTTATAAATTGACATTTGATCTTTCCCTGAGATGAAATAAATAAGCCCAGAGAGTTCTGTTGTTCAACTACTGATTGAAAAAAAAACTAATATAATGAGCATAATGACTTATCTCAAACTAAGAACCAGATAAGTTTCTCTCTATCTTTCTTAGTATCTTCATATACTTCCTTCTTAACTATTGATTTAAAACTATAAACATTTTCCTATATGGAAGTGGTCTTGGATGAATGCTTACTAGTATGTCTGATCGTCAAAAAATTTCAAATTATGAGACGAATATCCCTCCTAGAGTAAATGTTCTTGCCTAAGTGATCTATTGTGTGTATGTATTCTTCGTGTATGAGTACAGACTAATTTAAAAATTTACAAGCTATATAATAAAGTCTTGTGTGATTGAGTTACCCAATGTTAAATCAAAAAGAATTTATACGGTGTATATTATACTGTATAAATAAATTTTCCCTAACAATATATATATATATATATTGTATATATATTCATTGAGAACCACCTGCCTCTGATAATTAATGTATATATATATATATATTAGGAATATGTGTGTATATATATGTACATTGTACATATATATATACCGGTTCCTCCGCTCCAACGAGCTTGTCATGTACATGACAGGTTGTGGAGTGGCGGAGCTTTAAACCCTATTTTACAGATTTTCCTGGTTCCTGATGAGAGAATTTCGCCATTGTCCAATCAGATGCCTATAGCTGGATGTGTGGAATCTTCATCTTATAAATCATAGGACCCAGTGTAGAGAGTAATCATGGTTAAAAATAAAATAAAAAGAATAAGGAAAAAGACTTCCTCATATTGTTTTTATTTTACAAAAATATAATATGCCATGATTTTAAGTAAAGTTTCATAGGTTGGAGAGGTACAGGGGTTTTCAATGAATTAAGTATTATTGATGATCCTTTCTTCTTTACTATGTGGAAAGGAGATCATCATAATACGCTAAATAAGTTATTTTGTCACCAACAAAAAAAAGTGAGTGACCAGTGAGTGAGGTTGTGTTAATTTTTGCTCTCCAATTTTATTAATATAATTTGTGTATTTGAAAGTGAATTTAGTAAACAAATTAGTGTTGTGTATCTAATTACACTACTGCTGTGTATATAACTACAGTCATTAACAATTGTTATATTAATTTTGTGATAATTTAAATTTGATAGCCTAACCCTAGGCTAACATAGGTAAGAGTTTTACTGTTTTCTGTGTCTGGGTTTATTTGGATTCTTAAATAGACTTTCTGTATTTAAATACAGTCTTTATTAATTGTTACTTTAATTTAGTGATAATTTAAATTAAATTAGGTTTTCCAGTCACAGACTACAGTTAAGCCTACCTTATAACTTTTATATATCCCTGGCCTAGGCTAAGCTAAATAAATTGTTTAAATTTTTAACCTATTTTAAAGAGAGTAGTTTATTTCTTTTTAGGCTTTAGTGATATTTAAACTGTAGTTGGTAAAATAATAAGTACAGGTTAGTAAGCTAATAATAATTTAAAAGTATGTATGCTCTGTGTGATATCTGTGGGACTGTAAGGGTGAATATGTGAATAGATGCCCTGTTTGTGATTTGCAGGGAGTAATTTGTTAAGGAAGGAGATTGCAAGACTGAGTGAAAATGTAAATAGTTGAAAGAAGAAGTATTTGAGTTGAGAAAGGAGGGAAGTGTTAAGAAAAAAGTTAGTAGGAATGTCAAGGAGAGGAGGGAGCGGGATATAGGGGTAGACAGGAATAGTGATTCACCTAGGCAGGAAGATGAGGGGGAAAAGGATAAAGTAGTTGATAATAGGTCTGCAGAAGAATATATAGAGTTGTAGAAATTAGAAATAATAATTTAAAGATGAGGATCTCAAAAGTCAGTCAGCCTTTGACCTGCAGCAACAGGTTCGACTGTTCCAGATGGGGAGGGATCAGAGAGAGCCAATGTTAATGCTGAGTTTTCTGAAGGGAAGACTGATAAATTGCTAATTGGAGACTCTATGATACGATACCTAGATAGGACTTTTCAAAATAAGAATAAAAAGAAACGATTGAGTATGTTATTCAGGTGCCAGAGTGAGTGATATCGTGGATAGGATAGATAGAGAAATTGATTCTACAAATGTTGATTCAGAGGTGATTGTGCATGTGGGTACAAATGATATAGGGCATAGAAGGTCAGAAGAATTAATAGCAGATTATAGGAGATTGATTCAGAAGATGAAAGCTAGTGGAAGAAGATGCATGATTTCTGGGATTTTACCTAGGTTAGGTGCAGGTCAGGAATGGGGGAGTAGGGCTTTAGGTGTAAATGAAAGGGTTAGGAAATTATGTTTTTCAGAAAATATTAGGTTTTTGGATTTGTGGAGAGAATTTCTGGATAAAGATCTTTTTGCAGCAGATGGAGTTCACTTGAGTCGTAGAGGTGTTGGGCTTTTCAGCACCAGTTTGAGCTTGTTTAGCAAAAAAACCTGGAAGGATTGGGGTGGTGGGCTAAATCTGGTTACAAATAATAGCAATGGTAACTGTAGTAATTGGAATAAATAAATTCTAAACTATTGTTACAGGTTCAAATAATGATGATAACAATAAAAAATAACAGCATTTCGAGTATCAAATGTTTTTACACAATGTAGAAATAAAAAAGATAGGCTGATTAGTTATACCAATGAGAATCTAGACATTATTTGCATAATTGAGGCATGGGTTAAGGAAGAATTATATGGAGACTCCTTTCAGGAATATGAAATAGATGGATATTCACTTTATTTATACCAGCGTAGAGGAAAGAAGGGTGGTGGTGTGGCGCTTTATGTTAAAAGCAATATTCAATCTGTACTAATGACTGACTTAAAATTAATCATGATATTGAATCGGTGTGTGGGTAGATATCCTTATATACAATAAATCATATAGAATAGGGCATTTTATAGACCTCCTGGCCAGAGTCCAGAATTAGATGCTGAAATTGTGAAAGAAATTGAGACAGCATGCCACAGTAATGAAAAAGTATAGTCATAATGGGTGATTTTAATTTTCCTGGCATTCATTGGGATTCTTTTGTCTAATATGGACCGTAGTAGTTCTGCATTCATTAAAAAATTGTATACTAGATAACTTTTGACCCAGATGGTCCAAGAACCTACAAGATACGATGCACTATTAGACAATATTAACTAATGATGATGAAAGTATGGTGGATGAAGTTAGAGTTGAGGAGGAATTTAGGACTTAGTGACCATAATATATAGTAGATTTAATATAGATGTGATATCTGGGCCCCAAGTGCAAGTTAATAAGAGGAAAAGATCATAGATTTCAGAAATGGCGATTTTACCAATTCGGAGACATGCTTAGTATAACTGACTGGGATAGGTTTAAAGACCAAAGCTGTTTTATCATGTGGGAACATTTTAAACAAATTTTAATGAATATTCAGTCAGTATGTTTTAAAGATAAACCCATTAGGTTGGCGAAGAGAAAAACCTGTTTGGTGGAATAGAGAGATAAAGAGATAAAATTGAAAAGCGCAGATGTTTTAAAATATTAAAGGTAGTAATAAGGAAGATGATTTAGAAAATTATGGGAAAAAAAAGAAATGAACTTAACCAGTCAATAAGAAAGGCAAAGGCAGAAATTAATTTAGCAGGGAATAGTAATACCTGAAGAAGTTTTTTAGCCTTTATAAATTTAAAAGTAAGAATAGACAATTGGTCAATTAAAATTGATGAAAATTTAGTGAGTTCAGATGAGGAGTGGCCAACATTTTCAATGCTTATTTTGCTTCAGTGTTTACAGAGGAAAGATTATAGATAATAGTTCAGAGACTAATAGTTCTTGTATACATGTAACAAATAAGGTATAAGGAATTTGATGTAAAAGATATTAAACGTTTATTAAATCATATTGATCCAAGTAGAAGCTGCAGGCCCTGATGGTATATATGGTAGAATTCTGAAAGAGAGTAGTACCAGCATTGCAAAGGCACTGTAATTTTTAAGCGATCTATAACATTTGGTGTGGTACCAGATGACTGGAAAACAGCATATGTTGTGCCTATTTATAAGAAGGTAGTAAGGAAGATTTGGGAAATTATAGGCCAGTTAGCTTAACATCTCTGGTTGTAAGGTTCTGGAAAAGTTACTGAAAGGTCATATAGAGAAATATTTAGAAGATAACAAGGTATTGTATGATGACTCCCAGCATGGTTTCAGAAGGGTAGGTCATGTCAGACCAATTAAAATTTATGGAATACATTACTGACTGCATTGACCGAGATCCAGTGATATTGTATATTTAGACTTTAATAAAGACTTTTGATAAGGTTCCCCACATAGGGCTGATGAAAAAAGTTATTGCAATGTGGTATGGGTGGAGTGGTACATGGTTGGATTATGGTTGTGAAATAGAAAGCAGTGTGTACAACTAAATGGGAATAAATCATCATGGAAAATAGTGAAATTGAAGAGTGGTGTCCCACAGGGTTCAGGTGCTGGGGCCACTATTGTTCTCATATATATAAATGATTTAGGCCAGAGTTAAATGCAAGGTTTCTAAGTTTGCAGATGATATAAAGTGGCCACCTCAGTTAGAATAGTGAAGGATGCATAAAGATTAAAAATGATCTTGATAAACTTCTTTGGGTGGGTAGATAAGTGACAGATGAATTTTATAGTAAAAAGTGTAAGGTTCTACACCTAGGTTACTCAATAAAAGTTTAACTACGATATGAATGGGGAGTGGCTTGAGTCTGTGGACCAAAAAATTTAGGTATGATTATAAGCAGTAATTTGAAAGTAGCTAATCAATGTTTGGGAAGCTAGAAATAAAGCTAATAAGATGTTGGGCATAATAAATCGCAATGTTGTTTACAAGAGCAAGGAAGTAATAAGTAAACTGTATAATAGCTATGTTAGGCCAGTAATAGAGTATTGTGCACAAGTTTGGGCCCCTTATTTAAAGAAAGACTTAGATATGCTAGAGAGAGTGCAACGTAGAGCAACAAGGATGATTTCTGGGTTTGAGGGTAAGAGCTATGAGGAGAGGCTGAAGGAGTTAGGAATGTTTTCTGTAGAAAGGCGATTTCTCAGAGGGGACATGATACAAGTCTACAAAATATTTACATCTATTGATAACATAGAGACCAATAAATTTTTCCTAGTAGAACATGGACAGGTGACCAGGGGGCATAATAAGAAAATTAAGAAGAAAGCATGCCATCTTGATATAAGAAAGCATGCATTCAGTAATAAGGTTGTTAAATTTTGGAATAGTCCCAGAGAGGTTGTTAGTGTGACTTTCGATTGCAACATTTAAGCGGTTAGGTGGTATGGATGGGGTATCATATAATATATTGCGAAGAAGAAAGAAACCATTGGGGGGGTTTTTAGTTATAGCAGTTAGTGTTAGATGGCATGTGTGACCATAACTTAGTTATTAATGCATGTGGATGGTTTGGGTATCATATTTATATATCATTAGTTTTGACTAAGCCTAATTGGTGGATTTGTAGTTACAACAAATTGACAAGCCCTAGGGTGCTTTGTGGATTTGCATGAGCATGTTTGGGTAGTGGGTTGACTGGGGCAGTCTCGATAGGCCCATGTGGCTTTTTACTGTCTCTATATTCCTAATGTTCTAATGTCACTGAAATACATCTTTTGTCCAACTCTTCTAAAGTCAAATTTTGAATTTTATATTGGAATTCAGTACTTGCTTCCCTTTCTTTTTTGTTTTGAATAGTTAGTCAGTTTCTCAGAGTTATAGTGGGACCGTTTTAAACATTGTGGGTCCACTCTGAGAAAAGTGAGAGAGGGGAAATGAGTTAGTTTACTCTGACTCATTTTGTCTCCTGACTGACTGTTGAAATTAATACCTTAGCATAGAATATATATTTGTGCATTTTTTATTTTTATCATAAAATCCTATCATGACTCGATTACTGCCGAATATATTGTACTTTTCAGAATGGATAGCCGAAGTAAAAATCTCTGTCGGTTCCCAGAGTACCCGGACTAGTCAACTTCTCATGATGCCTGTGGTTACGTCTGAAGTGTCTCTTGAAGTTTTCTTGCCTACCAATGGTCTCGGCCCTAATGACACCCAATGTAAGACCATAGTCATATGGTCCCTGACAAGATGGTTTGGAAAAAAAGAGATGCAGGATCGGGGAAAAACACTAAAGTTATATATATGATCGCCATCTACAAGATTTACACGCCTTTACCAAAAGCGTATCCTCCATGAACTGGGTCATAATGTAAAATATATATCCCCTTGATGATCCTGTATCCTTACCTCAACAAGTACCAATGGCCGGAGAAGAACATCGTCCGAGGGAAACGACATATTGAATCCATCATAAAAGTATTACTAAAGGCGGAGTACGTAAAGTCACCCCTCATATTTGATATTTCAATAAAAAGACCCTTAATGATCATTCTTTCATATCCACTAAAAGGATTGATCCAGATTATATGATGCCTCTCATTCTCGATTTCATACTGGTCATGATGAATCTCCCGCAGAAACTATTCCCGAAGTTCACCCTTATGTCCAACCAGTCCCGTAAAAAAATGTCTTCCCATCAAATTATTTCCAATGTAAAAATTATTTTCCTTCAATGAATGTACAGGAACATAGTGGTCCTTACATCCCTTCTCCTCAGTCAAATTATCCACTGAGTGAGTCCCAGTCTGTGCCTTCGTGTCCTCCACATCCTTCTTGCAAATGTCATCCATTGACTATGAGTCTGCTCTGGATTCCAGCGTTAAGGTTGATGGAGCACAAGGCTTCTGTACTATTGATGCAGGAGTTCCACGAAGAGAAAAAATCCGCTGTTCGTCTTTCGTCCCTAACTAAGGCACAGAAAATTATAAAAAATTTGTATATATATAATAATTGTAAAAAAAATTCATATTGTAGTTTATATGTAAGAGTCCTGATTGTCCTTCTCTACGCTGTTCTATGCTCTTGGCCGCCTCTTCACTCCCGTCTTTCTCTGAACGACGTGGAAAATTGAGGTGGGGGTTTAGATTTAGCGGGGGAGGATATAAGGGAGATGTTGTTCGTGCATAGT
>JABUQX010058023.1:0-42500 GCA_015478945.1 Trachelipus rathkii
ATAGAGAGAGATATAAATATAATAAATAATAATGTAATATATTTGAATATAAATTTATATATAATAATATTATTTAAATAATGGTATATATTACCAATACGGTTATTTGCGTTAATATAAGTATGTATGGCGTGTACACCAGTAGGCGATTGCAATGTTTTTGATGTAGAATAGTGTGTTACTATTAATGTTGAGATTTGTGTGTTTAGAGTATTAATGTAATTAATTTCATACGTACATTTCAAAATCTGGAATATATAAAATACGCCATTCCATTCAAAAAGAACGCACATTCTCGCGCATTTGACTAACGCTGCGATGCGCCAAAAATAAGACTGTAACTGTCCGCCACGCTTCCGTAGAAGCTACGTTATAAGGACACAGGTATTTTAAATTGTCGATATATTTTGACATACGCAATACATATCACGCGATAGGCATAAGTCAGCTACGTTACCGGTATCGCTGAGAAACCTGGCTGTATACTTATTATAACTATTTTAGTATATACACTATGTAGTAAGATATATGTATGTTAGTATTTATAGTATATTATATGATATATATGGTGTTATATGATATATATATGAATATAGTATATATTGATATATTGGTTATATATATTTATAGTATTATATATACGTTTAATATGATTAAGTATTAGTATGATAGTATTGATAGTAGGTACTGAGTGTAGTATGGTATACTATATGGTTGTAGGTACGTTGTAGGAGAGGTATATTATGGTATAGTATATAGGTATAGTATATTGTATAGGTACAGTACGTCGGAATATAATATAGTTATAGTATTTATATATTTATAGTATAATATTTTAAAGTTTATAGTATGTATATACTATATTGATATATATATATATATTATATATAATAATGATATAGTATAGTATGATATAGGTAATGATGTATAGTAGTATAGTGATATATAGTAGTATATGGATAGTTATATAGTGTATATATATAATATATGTTATATTATATATATCTAGTACTATAGGTAGTTATACTATATTATGATATACTATTAGACTATTGGGCGTTGAATATATTAGATTGGAGCTGACAGAATATGTGAATACAACTGCAAGGTTTTGTCAGAATTTTTTGTCGCTTTATTGTATGTAATTTGTGCCTGTGTTGCCAGACATTTGTCCTTTTTTTATTCAAAGTGAGTCTCGACGACGAGTTATGGCGAAGCAGTTTCCTTTGTGCAGCCTTACAATTGAAGTGGTGTGTGGTTTAGACTTAGAGATTGTTATAATTTCGACTTATAAAACAACGCGAACATGCTGTGGCAGTTATTTAAGGGTGTTTGATTAAGCCTTATATTTTAGAGTCTGATAAACTTGTTTGATGATAGGGTACATGCAATATTTATACGAGGAAAAATTTAATTTTATTTCGCGCTCGTGGCCATAGAAAGTATTTATAGTGTCAGGAAAGCGGTAATTTACAATGTGCGCCATTGAGAAGTCCGCTTGTCTTTTAATAAAAGTTGTAAGAATTAAGTTATTTGTTATTTTTAGCGTTATATAAGAAAATACTAAAGGATCCTTATAGTGTCATTCATTGAAGCTCTGGGAAATTTTCCTATTTAATGTAAGTATAGATATATATAATTACTATAATATAGTATTATAGGCTATTGTATAGTACCTATAATACTATACTATATAGTAGTATATGTAGCTAGTATAGTAGTATTATATATATGTGAATATGATATAATATAGTAGTATATAGTAGTAGTTATGATATTTAGATGAATCTTATATATTAGTAGTATATAGTAAGTATTAACGTTTAATATTATATAATCAGTATACGTTAAGTATATATGTTATATAATAATATATTAGGTATATTACTCGTGTATATAATATAACGTATATATAGTTATAAGTATTTATATTATATATAGTCTAGGTAATCGAGATTGCGCATAGGTATATATACTATATTTACTATATATTCTTATTTATTTTTATCTTCACGGATGGCATTTAGATTAAATATAAAGGTTCAAAATTACTAGTAATTGAGCTTAACGCTGTAACTCTGCGGGAAGCTGAACAAAATTTTCAGGTCCTACTTGTGGGCCAAACGAAAATCCATTAGGGTTAGGTCTGTAGTTGTGGGGCTAACAAAATGTCATATTTAGGTTGAGGATCGAACTTGGGGGTAACAGGATGCCATTAGGTTTATTGGGCCTACTTGTGGGGCTATTAAGTTAGGTGTAGGATAAAGTTTGATTAGGGTACACATAGATTTTTTTATATATATATCAATATAATACTATTAAGTATATAATATATATAGTATAGTATATATAGTATTATTAATATTTATATTAGATGATATATATACGTATATAATTATGTATGTATAATAGTGAGGCTTTACTATTAGTATTATATAGTGAGAGCATTCAATTTCTTTGTGCGTGTGGTTAGCCGAAGTCTTGCACACAAATTTTTAAGACTTCCGAGCTCCTTTTATGCGAAAGAAGACAATTGTACTTTTTAGTAGGTAAAGTTCATAAAGATTACTTATATATATGACAGTATATATATGATTATATGTAATAAGGTGTAGGTAATATAACTATATAGTATATATATATATATATATATATGATTATATAATAGGCACAATGCGTGTGTTGAATCATGTTATAAGTTTAGCATAAATTAAAATTTTTTTCTTGTGGCATAAGAGGACAGTCCGGAAGGTTCCAAATTTTGTAAGTTCTGGGCACAGCCAACGCAAAGAAATAGAAAAATACTGTCCGATCTAAGTACAATATACGGCGCTATATATATAAATATACTATATACTATATATAGGTATATATGATATTATATATATATATATATATATTAGTATAATATATATATATAGTATATATAGGTATATTATAGCTTATAAATTGATAATATATATTAGTAGTATACTTAGTGGAATATAGCTATATATCCGTATATATATTAGTATAATATATACGAACTGCTTAGTTTTGATGTTCCTCGATATTTTTAAGAAATATAGTACAAAAACTACTAAACACTCTTGCAACAATTTACTCTCAATTTGGATTTTTAAAAAATATTTGTGAAGCAAATTCCGATGAAAACAAGCTGTTTATACGTCTTATCGCTTGAATATTTTAATTCCTGTTGAGAAATGTTCTTTTCAACAATATTGGCGTTACAAAAACTAAATTTAAAAATACGTATGAAATTCCTGAAAGCTCTTATAATTCTAACCATAATTCTAATCAAAGTTCGTTTCTTTAAGGGTAAATTTCTTACTTAATTGTCTGATGGCAGACGTATATAACCGCGTACAGGTGCGGGTTTTCTAACTAAATTTAGTAAACAAAAGCGTTCATGTAGGAGACCGTAATTCAAAGACTTATTGGGTGTATAGTCCTTCAAGATTCCAGACGTTAAAACTTGATATAAAAAAGATAAGTTTTTTGGGCAATACTTTTTTTACGTCCATTCGGCAATTAATAATATTAATAATACATATATATACTAATTAATAATAATATCGAGTGTTAAACCAAAGTCAGGATAGATGTACTTTGCTCTAATCAATGACTGAAAATATAGATGCGAAATTATATGCAATATTCCATTTTTTGTTTGTTTTGCGTCTAAATAATAAGAATAATAAATTTTTATGTTATGCAATAAATAAATTTTTTGAATTTAAATTAAAAATTTTAAAACATATCAGCAAAATTTTGAAAACATATTATTTCTCATGCCGCAGAACTGTAATTCTAGCATACAAATCTGCCTCCTCTAAGGCATATTGAGTTACCTATGTAATAATTTTTTAGGTAATAAAAATAACATTGAATGTGACTCCTTCAAATCATGCAAATCATAAAAATTTTATTCAAATTTAGCTGGCGAAAGCCACGATTTCAAAATCACCTTTAAATTAAGATTATGGAATGTAATTAAGATTTCGATGATTGGTGGGAATATCTGAAAAATTGGCTCATTTCCCGGCCAATTTTGGAATAGAAGATTCATTTTCTTAGGCAAATATTTGGCAGATGAAAACATAGGCAACTTTTTATTGTTTAGCCAAAGAAACTCCAAGGCAATTGATTATGTTTTTATATAGTCTTTTGTGTCTGTTTATACTTTTACCAAGGAGGATCTTCCGCTATAATATATATATATAACTAGTATATATATATAATAGTATAATATTATAGTATATAATATATATATATATATAAGTATATAATATATATATATATACTATATACTTACTATTATTACTGTATATAATACTATGATTATATTATATAATAACTATATATATATATATATCTATATAAATATATATATACTATATATATTATATTATTATAGGTATTAGTATATATATATAGTATATGTATATATATTATACGTATATATTATATATTATATGGTATATAGTATATAAATATAAAATCATTATATATAATAATATAATATATAAACTATATATATATATATTATATATATATATTATATATATTATATAGTGAGAAACTACTGAGAGGCCATGCGCATGACTATCGTAACCCGACGAAACAAATGAACAATGATTTGGAATTGATGGTAGATTATATTATTAGAAGAGAAAACGTGTATTTTATAAAATAAGGCTTAGAATAGAGGATAATTTATTATATATTTAATAGTATTTCGATATTAATTAGTGTTAGTATAACTTTCGGCATATTCAATATTTCCTGTTACAATAGAATGAAATGTGCAGATAGTATGCCTGATGAATTCGATTTTTAATTATGATCTTCGTTTATACTTGCATAAAATTGTATTAGCAAGTGATATTTGTTTTCTTTCTTATTTGTTTTATAACTAAAAGAATAATCCCGCCGGGTAAACCGCAGAGATGGAAGGAGTAAGGGGGGCTCTCGGCCCTACATGTGGACGATCGCGGAAGGGAGCGCTCGTCGCCCTCTGTTCCCCGTCTGGACTCGAGCCGCCTTAAAATAAGTATGAATTCCAATACAATTCATAAAATTTGATTCTCAATATTTGTTATTTAGTTTATTTCATTGCCATTGGAAGTTGAAGTTTTTACAGATGTATCATATGGTAATGAGGAGAAAGTTATGCATATTATCTCACGTACATATACATACTAATATATTATATTATATATACTATATAATTAACTTATTATTATAATATATCGTAATCTAACATTAATTTGCTTTATATATTTATTTTTATATTATCATTATACTATTTCAAATTATTTTCTTCATATATAATTTATATAATATGTAATGTTACTGAATGCATTTTATAAATATTATATATATAACTATCTATTTAGTAATTCTAATATATTTTCGAATATATTTTAATTATATTTATGATTTATATTTATACATATAATTATATAATTAAAAATTTATATTACTTTAATATTGTTAGTATTTTTTTTTTTATATTATTGTTATTTATATTATTGTCTTTATATTTATATATTGAGGCTTTTGTTTTAATATTAATATAATTCATATTATATATAATTATTATATAATAGTTTATTATATATTTTACTATAATTAATATTTTTATATTATATTTAATTTAATTCTATTTTAATTTTATTATATAATAGTACTTATTTATATATTATTAATAGTATTATAGTATATATATATATATTAATATTAATATGTATATTGAGTTTATATATATACTTATTATTATTTATTTTTTTTTAATAACCATTACATTAGCTATATTGCCGCAATCTTATGGCTTTTCCATGATTTTTAAGGAATCCTACATAATTTTTTTTTAGAGTTTTAATTTTTTTTTATTTGAAGGAATTCGAAATTGAATGGAAAGCCTTTACTTTGTTATAATGTCTGAATACTTATAATCGAATATTTATGTATTAATATCGAACATAATTATATATTATAATAATATATAATATATATATTATATATACATTATTTATAAGTATTATATATTAATTATATTTTTTTTAATAATAATAATATTTTAATTTTTAATAATTTATCATCTATAATTAATATTATATATTTACTATTAATATTTATTATATATTAATATATCATATTATAAATATATATATATAGTAAGATGCCACATGTCCCCAAATGGTTTTGAGATTTTTAGAGTTAACGAATAGATTGTTGCGAATAAATCTTCCAAAAATTAGTAATTTTTTTGGATTTATTGTTTTTTTGGGGTATATCACTAACGAATACTCCTACAGGGATAGTATCCGACGCGCGAGATTGATCTAGAGAGTTTGGAGTGTCTTGCTTACGGCTCGCTCATAGGATGAATCTAATCGATGGGGGGACTACTCGCCATTACCTCTCGGGGAATGGTCTCCGCGAAATCCGCAGTTTATAATAACCCGTCTCTTTTGGATCTTTGGTGTGTCAGCGGGGAGTTCTATTTCCGCGCATACCTTCCCGGGGGTATGAATACTTTCGCGGCCCTCTTCGTCTCCTACATCAGGTCTGTCGTAGCGCCCCATTATTTGATAATATTGGAGTATACTTATGATTGTTAAAGATACTCATATTTATTAAGGGGAGCTTCGTTTGACCTTGCACTTCGTCCCCATATTATAAAGTACATTATATAGTCTTTTATGATTTTTATTTGTCCACTTGTCCGTTAATAACCTTAGATCTCTAACTTTATAACTGGAAGTATCTAGTTTTTAGTTCTATAGTCTTGGCTCATGTATATGTAATTTTTATGTATATCATTATTATTTTAATATATTATTATTATTATAATTATATAATTTATTTTATTATTATAGTATATTATTATAATTTATTTATATTTAATTTATTATTAATTATATTATTATATAATTAATATTAATTAGTATATTAATTATATATACTATATATTATATATATTATATATATATATATATATATATATAGTATATATATAGTATATATAATATATATTATATATTAAATATATTCTATTTAGAAAAACGTTTAATATTTCTTTAGTCTAACAACTCTTTTTGTGATTGTCCTAATTAATGCACGTAAATGCATTGATACCGTTATGCTATCTGTTTATCATGTTATTGTTAACAATAACTTAATATCAATGCTGTAAGAAAATCTCTTATGCAATACTCTCTTCAAATCTGTATTTTGGCATATATGAAACTAAATACTACATTACATTCAATTGATCTAACTACTGTCTGACAACATCCTACTTATATTCAATAATCTCTGAACGAATACATAATGTTTGATAAGCCTGATAGCTGAAACCTGAATCATTGTTTTAGTTACAGTGTTCAGCCAACCTCCAATATATTCTTCTACAAGTACGGTCTTTTTTATATAATAAAAAAGTAACCATGTGACTCTTTTTATGTCAGAACGCAATTTTCATTCATATAGGCATATAAAGAGCAGTATATTATATGTATTGCACTAAAGTAAGCAATAAATTATAAATATTAGACAATAAAAGAAGCAGGTAAAATATATTTGGCATCTAAATGATATGTCTATTTATTAATACTGATTCACTAAATTATTTTCGATTCTTATTTGCATAAAATTGCACACTATAATTGGATCAATCCACTATTAGTGTTATGTTATATTTTATATCATTTCTAATATAAATTATATATTGCGATTATTAATTATCATTACTATTACTTTCTTATAATAGTGCATTTATATAACATATTATTGTATCTTTGTTATTTCATCATTATATATTATTCGAAGTGGACTTTATGTTTTTAATTTTGATCTGTCTTGCGTCGATATAGGTTAAATCAATTAAGGATCCTATTATTATATCTTTATTATATTCATTATTATTATAGGTTTATCTAAGTATTATTTATATATATATATTATTTAATTATATATATTATTAATATTAGTAAATAATATATATTATTATATTCTATTTAATATATTATAGGGTATACTATATAAATGTAAGTATGGGTACTGATTAAACAATCAATATGCATACAAATATCAAAAGTTTTTCTATGTACGCGTGTATGAATTTCGTATTGCCTTTCGCTATGAATAATAGTCATCTATTATATATATATAGCTATATATATATACTATATATAAATATATATATATAATATATATAATATATATATATACTATATATATACTACTATATAGCGTATATATATAGTAATGTATATATATAAATATATATAAATACTACTAGATTTCTATAGATATATATACTATATATAGTATATCCAGTATGAACTGTTTATTGATTAGTAAGTATATAAAATATATATATATATATGATAATATATATAAGCCCAAAATCAAGAATAAATTTTTGTATTTTTAACAGAGTATAAATAAAAGTTAATCTCTGAATTTGAAAAAATATTTTATATAGCAAGGTAAACTAATCTCCTTTTAAATTGATAATATATAGATAGAAAGGTTGGAACTGCAAATAACACATATGTATACATAATATATAAGATTATACTATATAAATATATATTTATACAATATTAAAAATATACACTATAGTATAAAGTACATATATATATATACACACTCTGTAAGAATATTCAACATTACTGCACACCTTTATTAAAAATATGAGGCCGTAGCAAAAATTTTATTATTATTATTATTCTAATTATTTTTATTATTTTTTATTATTATAATTTTTATTATTATTATTATTATTATATATTTTATTAATTATTATTATTATTATTTATTATTATTATTATTAATTTTTATTATTATTGATGATTATTATTTATTATTATTCATTATGTATTATTATCGTATTATTATTTTTATTATTATTATATAATTGCTATGTTAGGCGTCGAGAGTGGACGTACACGTATTCCCAGTGCTCCTTAAACTTTCACGACTGTGTGCCATTTGTGACATGTCAAATAAGTAAAATTTTAGCGTCTCAAATTATTAAAAACAACATCAATTCCTGAATCAAATATGCTAAAGTATCAAGTGATATGATAAATTTTAATTCACGCAATTAATTAATATTGTGACATAATGGGGCTTATACCAATTGAATTTTCGGGAATGAAAATTGGCAGCGGAAGCATCAGAAATACCTCTACAAACGTTGCTAACCAAGCAATGAATATCAGCAAACGACAACGGAAAGCCAATAAAAAGCAACAACAACAACATTAATAAAAATAAGGTAAAAGTTACTTCAATTTTACAAAAAATTTTACCAAAAAAAAATCGATTAATGTTTAAATTTTTAATCAAATAAAAATTATCAATAGTACTATCGATTAAAATATCGAAGGTAAAATATATGTTAAACTAGGCCATATATATATATCATAAGTATATAATAATATATATATATATATATATATATTATATATATAGTAAGTATATATATATATATATAATATATATATATAAGTGATAATACTATACTATAATATATATATATGTACTAACTAGTATAGATATATATATCCATAGTATTATATATACTATAAGGTATATATACTCATATATCACTATATATATCTATATATTATTATTTATAGTATATAGTTAATTAGTATATATATCATATTATATATATGAGAGTATATTAGTATAGTTATATACTAATTTGATTAAATAATATGTAGTATATAATATATATACTCATATATATAGTATACTATATATTAGTATATAAGTATATATATGATATGATATATATTATATATATATATATATATATACTATAGTATAGTACTATATATACTATATAATATATATATATTAAATATATAATATATATATATATATATATTAGTATTATATATATATATATATATAATAAGATCTTTATTTTAATTTTTCAAGATAGAAGTAAGCAAAGATTGTGAAAAACGGTTATGCGACCCATTAGATCAGAAAATTATTGTCCATTATAATAACAAGCAGTGGCGCAGTGTTAATTTCTTGTGGTTTAACCTCTTTGGCAACAGAGTAGGATTGATCTGTATTTTCGCCGTCTTTGTTGTGAAGCTCACTTTTTGAGTCTCTTTGATATTAATGGTCATAGGTATTCTGTTCTATAAAAACTTGATAAGGAAAATAGATTCTTTCAATATTGGGTGAATTATATTAGAAAATATTTAGGAGAGGTCATATTTAATATTAACATCTATATGTTTGACATATTTTGAAAATTAATGTAAGCAATGTAAAGAATTTACCGCCAATTTTATAAAATGCTGGACTATTTCGTTAGGTTAAGGCCGAAATGTTCCATTAGATATGTTTTATTGGTTATTCATTTTTTTTTTGTCAATTAGTGAAATGTGAATATTTCATGCATTGTAAATTTTCCTATTTTACTAATGAATGGACACTTTTTCAATAGGATGATATTAATATTGTAATTGTTTGGATGGTTCAGAGAGGAAAAACTATCACTACTACAGTTCAAGCTAAAGACTAAGTTCAAGGAAGCTCAAGTTCTGTTTCACAAACAACCCCTTACGATTGATTAATAATTATGATCTATAGGTTAGAAATTGAGAATAATCTAATTTTATGTTTTCATCATTGGAATTGTTAATTTCCTTTATTTTATGAACATAATTTAAAACTCGAATGATAAACACCAATGCACTAAATTTTATTCAAGGTACAATCTAATAATATATATTATAATATTAATTTTAGGTATTCTTATACTTATTAGCTAACAATTCTAACGGTGAAGTAAAAAACTTCAGTTTTTTATTTCAATACACAAAATAAAAAGCTTGAAAAAAGGAATATATAATATTATACTATATAATATATATATACTATATATATAGTATAGCGTAATATATATTATATATATATATATATACTATATATATATAATATATATATTATATATATATAGTATATACCTATAGTATATATTATATATTAATATATTTATTTGAATTTTATCATAATTATATCATATTTATTGGTTGACGGATAAATTTAATTTTGTTCTTAAATTATATATCTATTGTATTTTTAATTATTATTTTATATGTTTAATATTATGTATATATTATTTATTATTTATATATTTAATTATATATTTATTTATATTTAATTATATATTCGTAATATGTATTATATATTATATTTAATTATTTATAATTATATGATAATGTCAAAATTATTGAAGTTTTAATTAGTAAATTATCCGGATTTATTGATTATGATTTTGGATAATAGATATGAAAGTTATAATAGGAGGTATTGTATTATATTAGGTAGTGAGTAGGGAATTATGATTCGACTTTGTATTGAGTATATGAGATATCATATTGATTGAGTTATAGGATATTAGGGACTTGGATGTCTTAATATCGGGATAATATTTCGGAGAGAAGCCTGAGCCACCGTTTCTAAGATATTTGTTGTATTCACTAATTATGAGAAATGTCTCAGTATTCGATGTACTCATATTCGGTCCGCTATAGGATGATCGGTATATGTAGGCTCTGAGATCTCTATGATAGATGAGTATCGTTCTTCTATATCGTCAACTCAAGTCCACTTGATGTCTATCTTATGTCATTTATTTTTTTCTTCATTATTATATTAGCACTTAATTTGTATACGTCTTGATTGAAGCATATTATGTCTTGTTTATGATTGTATTGTTATTTTTTTATTTTATATTATCATTTTTATTATAATTTTTTACTTTGTGTAATTTTCTTAAATTGTTTTTAATCTTGATAGTCTATTTTTTTAATATATTTTTTTGTATTAATTATTATTTATAATACATTTTACAACTTATTATTAGATTTTTATTAATAAATATATTCTTTTATCTATTATTTTTATCTGTTTATTATTTTCATTATTATTAATTATTATTTATTAATTATTATTATTCTTAATTAATTATTTATTACTTATTTTATTTATTATTATCCCTAATTTTTTTAGTTATTTTTTTTATTTTTTATTTTTTTAGTTTTTATTTTTACTTATTTTTTCTTTCTTCTTCATTTTGTTTTTATTTATATTTTCATTTTCTTTTTTTTTTGTTTTATTATTTTTTTATTTATATTTTATTTATTTATTTATTCATTTTCATTTTTATTATATAATTTCCTATTTATTTCATTCAAACTATTTATATTCATTATTATTAGTTGTATGGTTTTATACCTTCGGCACGTAACATTCATATTATCCAGGGCTCTGATATTCTACTCCAGGACTATCTAATTAGTACAGATATTAGACAAGACTATTTGATCTTATATAGGTAGTTTTTTTATTTATTAATATCCTTTCTTATCTATATTCAAGGAATGTTATTCATTTTTTGAGAGTTCCGGTGGGTACGTTATTATGTAATGTTTCATTACTTGGCATAGTACCTTTTATTGGGAGGCATTAGAGGCGCTGTGTGTAGTTAATTTAGTGGCTAACGAATTCTTTATGTTCTCATGGTTGAATGCCACACTTTCAGTTATGCTGGGTGATATTATTAATTGTTAAGATTTACATTCACTGCCTGGGATTGTTATATTGTTCCATGCTTGTTTTTTAGTTTTAGGTGGTTCATTGTCTGTATAACCAGGTTGCCTTTTGTGACTTCCACCACATCCGGGGGTGGTCGTTAGGGGTTAGTCAGTTTTTGTTTTCACCTTTTTTTGATTTTCGATGCTTTTCTGGTGCGTTATGTATTAAATTTTATACTACATTGCAATGGTACAATTACTTTTCACTCCACCAAACCCATATTCCTCGTTACAACCTATAAATCTAAAATCACCTTAGACGGTCAAATTTAACTTAGACAATAAAATAAACGGATCTAAACTTAGACTTGGTCACCTCTGTTCTCTTTAATAGGAGCAAGTTATTGCCTTTCTCGCTTACTTATTTATTCGCCTCCGTGAAACCTGAGTTGACCTTGAGCGACCCTCACTGCTTACTCAAACCATATTACGCCAGAACTGTAATCCATCGCGACCGTACTTTCGATAGCACAATACGAATCATTATCGACTAGGTTCTCTTAAAATTGATCCCCTGATCCCGAAATAGAGATTATTGCCACATACTACTACAGGCTATTTTCCACTAACATTATTTCTTTCCTCTTATCCCCTATACAAGACTAAGTGAAGGGGGCATTTAACTCACACACATACATAATAATCTTCACCTTATACTATCTTACTTAATAATATATTAGACATATGTGTTACGGGGACAATATAATTATATATATTTTGGTGCGTTATATCGAGTGAAATAAAATTACATAGGTAAAATAATTATTTCAGGAACACAAAAACTGCCATCAATTATTTACTTATAATTGAAGTCGCCGCAAATTATAAATTGACTAATCATTCTTCGCATTGAAATCTACCATATAAATATGATGTACTATTAATATTTAATTTTCGTAGTTATTTAAAATATGTATTGAGGAGTAGGAATATAAGACCCGAGATATTGCTTTTTAGCAATAATAATAGTAATTTTTTTAATAAGAATAGTAGTATTATATTATAGTAAATAAATATAATATATTATAATAATAAATATCTATATTAGAATATACTTATTTATTTACCTATATATTCTATATATTCCTTCTCCTCTCCATTCAATTACATCTGACTACTTCAATAAAAAACAAGTTTTATTCACCGTAGAGTTATGCTAATGTATAAAAACGCTAAAATTAATTAAGTATACATAATATTATAATTGTATGAATGAAAATTGAAATAAAATTAGTGAGTTCGAACAAATTTTCGAGTTTAAATATGTTTCAATAAAAAAGAAATCTAAATTCAAGGAATGAAATAAAAGATTTTTATGTCCTTTCTTACCTAGGACTATTATTAATCAATTCGTAAGGGGTTGTTTGTGAAACAGAACTTGAGCTTCCTTGAACTTAGTCTTTAGCTTGAACTGTAGTAGTGATAGTTTTTTTTCCTCTCTGAACCAGTCCAAAACAATTACAATATTAATATCATGCCGTATTGAAAAAAGTGTCGCATTCCATTAGTAATAGGGACAACTTATGGCATGATAATTTCCCATTTCAACTAATTGAAAAAAAAAATGAAATAACAATAAAACATATCTAATGGTAACACTTATCCGGCCTTGAAACCCTCTACGAAAATAGTGCAGCCATTTTATAAAATTGGCCGGTAAATTCCTTTACATGTGCTCTTTAACATTAGATTTTCAGAAAGTGATGATAAGACTTCAAACCATCATCTAGATTGTTTAATATTTTCACACACTCCGCATGACCCTTCTCCATTAACCATAAAATATTTTCTAAATGATATTTAATTCCACTTTCTCAATATTTGAAATGAATTCGCTATATTTTTCCTTCCTTATCAAAGGTTTTCTAAGTATAACAATGAATACCTATGAACATTAATATCAAACCCGAGATCTCAAACACACAGTGAAGGCCTTCCGTCTACATATCGAAATGACAGAATACCGGCAGAAAATCATATTCTCTGAGGATTGCGAATTTTAGCTCTTTTGAACTTCTTTTTCTGGTTGTGAACCCAAGAGTTTACAACCACAGAAGAAATACGTGCGGAAGGGGTGGTTGGGGGGGATGCATGAGAACTCTGAAGACCAGCATCATTAAGTTGACCCTGCGCCACCTATTCCAGCTGGTTTTCAGAATTATTTTGATTAATGTATTGGTATAATTATATGTGGTTTATTGTTGCTTGATTTAATGGGCTACCGCATTTTATATCAAATCACATCATCCGATGTTATTGTTTTGTTTCATGATTAATGTTAGCACAGATAATTTTACATAATCGCGAATGCAGCGTTACTTTTCGTCAATAAAATTTTAGAGATGAATGAGTCAAAACAAGTTGTATTTGCGCCAACAATTATAAGATAATCTTTGATAGACTTAGATAAACCTTAATCTACCCTTGATTTGCTAGGATTGTATATTATTAATAGTTAAAGTACACAAAGAGTATGACGAAAGTATACTATAGTACTATGATAGTGATGACTTATGAATAAAAAGTGACTATATGCAGTGCATAGTCTCGTGAGTAGATAGAAAGACGTGATAATGTAGGATAGATTTCAGATTATAAGCTCACTCACGAAGCTGCTGTGCTGCGTTAGGTACTAGTAGAGTTAAAATATGAATTTTGGTAGAACTTCCGTGCGTAGGGGTATTAGTCACTACGAGCATATATCAATTTCAAGTATTAGGTAGTATTATCCTGTATTTTCAGGAGTGATAGTTAGATATATGGATTAAGAGTATTATTTTAGTATGATATATCGTAGGACTATATATAGGGCTTTGTAAAAAATATATAGATATATATTAAATTATAGTATATTGAGATATATTAAATATAGTATAGTATATTAAATATTTATAAAAAAATAATATTATAATATATGATTATATATATATATTATATTATATTATTATTATATATAATATATATTATATATATATTATTATAATTATACATTAATTTATAGATAATAGATTAATATTAATATATATGAGTAAATGTTTATCATATATAAAGCGCGTATAATTAATATATTATTTTAATATAGTTATAATAGTATAATTATTATATATAAATATATTATAATTATATAATATTATATATATAGTATATATATACTAATATAATATATATATTATATATATTAAACGTTATATTAGTATAATATATATATTATAATACTATATAGTAAATAATATATATTATATTATATATAATAATATATAATATATTCTAATAATATAAGGGTATAGTTAAATATATATATTATAGTATGGCCGTGGGTCGTTATAACCCCCCCTCGATATTTTAAACTATACGAGAACGATTAGACATTTTTTTCCTTATGTTTACCTATCTATGGCATTTATAATTAGCTGTTGGGTTCTTTCCAGTTTATAATAAAAATAGGAAAGCAGAGCGGACCTCAGAATTAAATAGTTAATCAGAGTTGAATTTCAAATTTAAAAGTTTTTCAAATATGAATATCATATTAAAGTGAATAATTATTGATTGATTCTTTTATTTATATTTCTGAAGCACTGTTATAACACTTGGACTTATTTTTGCATTATTGGTACATGTTGTGTAGATGACTCGGATAACAGTCGCCTTTGGCGTATGTTGTTCCTTTAGAAATGTTTGACTAAATCTCAGGTTCGGTTGCTGATTGATCAGCTTTTCTGGTGAAGTTGTTGTTTTCTAAAGTATTGTTGTTGCTAGAGTTGATGGGAGAAAGGTTGGTTAGAGGTGATTAGTATGCAAGATGTACGATTAGCAGTTGCCCATTTTTTATTCACGAAAATATTTGGGTTTAATAAGCAGTCTTATATATGACATATTTGGCTTAGAGAGTATGACTGTTTGGACCTAAAAATTATATTTTTCCCAGTTTCAGTTTGGACATTTAGGCAACTTGTTGATTTAAATGAATTGAATACTGGGGGTTATTAGTCGTGTTTTGAGGGGGCCCAAGATTTCACTTACTGTTTGCCTTCCTCCAGGCTACAAATGGTCGAAAAAAGAAGAAATAAAGAAAAAACACAAAAATAATCAGAAAACAAAAAAATGGAAGGTAAAGAGACAAAGAAGGAAATCAAAATAACCAAGGATGGGGAAGTAAAAGAATATTTATATTCAATAAAGTTGAATACTCATGCTTCTGTGAGAATAGTTTTAGTGTGAGGCAACTGGATTAGCGTGTATAGCTGGATCCTCTCGAGCGCACATCATGCCAGGAGCCTGCATGTATAATATAGGTGAAAATATATTAATACGAATATTAGATTAATGGATAATAATAATAATAATAATAAATAATAATCAAATATAATAATATATCATAATCTAATATAATATAAATAATTATAATTAATATGATATAATAATTATATAAATAATAAAGAATAAGTTACCTTAATTATAAGTTAGAAAGATATATTATATAAAGTCTATTGTGGCTCAAATGCCGAGATGTGTGTGGCTGACTTTCACCGTAAGGAGAGTTGTTGATAGTTTGTGTGCATAGTGGAGGTAGCCCAATCGGGTTGATATAGTTTATGGTACTAGTCAAGGGTTTGACCTGGGAATTGTTTTTCGCAATTGAAACAGTGTAATTTAACCATAAAAATTAAGATTTTATATATTATAATTACGAATAGCTTTTACTTATATATATATAATATGACTAATATAATATATAAAATATATTAGTAATGATGTTATATACTATGTTATGTATATATATTTTAATAATATATTATAGAGGTAGAATAGCGCACTCGAAATATATTTCGTTAAAGAGCCAAAGGGTATAAAACATAGATTCAGGTTAAATGAGAAGCCTCCAATAAAAACTTAACGAAAAAAATTTATACTTTGAGAGTTTTAACGTTAAATAAATATATTACTATATAATTTGATAAATAATATATTTTATGTAATATACATATCTATGAAGTCTATGGTAGACACTATAATAGCTCATATGTAATTATTATTACGGTATAAGTGTAATATACTAGCAGCTCGATTTAGTCTGGGTCATTATCAAATGGAGAACTATTGCAGATTACATCAGTCGGTTCTGGGGTATCACTATATTCAGATTCCGAAGAAAAAGGGAGAAAAGTGGGTGTTGATGAACAATCAGTATGTTTATTTCGATCAATTAGAGTTTATTGTTTAATTGAACTAGTTAGCTGGTGTTACGGGTATCTAAGTAGATTTTTAATGTGAAAGAAGATGAGCATCGTAGTATTAATTTTTGTTTAGTGTCTTTGCACGGGCCGGTTTCCAGTTATAAGATTGATATCGCAGGTGAGAGATATAGTAGTGATGAAGAATAGACGCTGTGCGCTCTAGGGTAAGAGAGAAGGGACTGTTGCTCAAATGTAATGATACAAGGGTGTTTGTTGTCCTCGGTACTGCCTTAGGTCTAGGGAGAATGGCGCCTGCTGTGGGATCGTCGCTGTGAGAGATGTTGATTTGTGAGGATAAAAATGTTTTGATAGTAGAACGTTATGGAGTTCGGCGTGTAGTAGTGTAGTGTGAGATGGATTGTCTATATTTTCAAAATCGGCAAATAGGCAAGCCGTCATGAACTACGGTGGAAAGTGCGATTACGATAGGATAAGAAAACGAATATGCGATTGCGTTTTGATTACTAGAACTCTGGGCTATATTGCAGAGATGATGGCTTTCATTGTCACTGTGGTTTTCTCTATATGTTATGTTTATAGAGTATAGGTTTCTAATTTATCTACAAAGAGTCTTGTCTGATACTCGTCTACTTTTGATTTTGTGTTAAATACTTCTATCTATAATATGTTGTTTATTAGGACGCCGAGTGAAATGTGATTCTAAATACTGACTCAAGTCATGAACTTTTTTCGGAGAAGTTGAATTAATCGATAAACGATTGGTTGATTGAGAGTATTGAAAATCGATTAGTTGTATATCAGATTTTATTATTAGCATGATAAATATGTTGAGCAGGTGGTTGAATTAGGTGTATTTTGGCTCAAATTTGATTTAGTCTGGTTTAAGATGCTTATTTAGTGCACTAGATCTTGGCTAAGCATGAATTTTTATATTAGGAGGGTTAAATAAAACGGCTGGCGTTTTTATTAAGCGTTATGTTTTTTTATAAGTCAAATATTTTATTACATGGTAGATTATATATAGCCTTAACATGTTTGCGTGCGATAGTTTTACTTGGTATTGTATTGCTACTTATAGTTATTGAGGGGGTTTGTGGGGTTTTTATGCTAAGATCTGGGGGTGGTAACTATTTTTGTTTAGCGAAGAACACTTATGGCGAGTTTGTTATTTAGTTTGATTGCGTTAATAAAAAACGCGGTCACTATAGTAGAACGCGTGATAAGTTATGAGTTTTGAAACACAGAGAGAGAGTGAGAGTGCGTTTTACGGAAGATTGTCTCGGTGCAGTATGGTTTTGCTAGAAAAATGAATTTAATGTCGTTTAATTTTACCTATGTGAAAGGGCAGCCAGGCGTGATTTTCCTTCTTATGCGATTAATTTGATTGCGCGTGAAATCGTGGCCGGGCGGTGTGAAGACGGTTTGTGAGTTGGTGTATTCGGCGGGGTTGAGCGTGTGGTGTACGCTAAGGCGAGGGTGGGCGAAGCTGTAATAGTCACACGGTATGTTACCGGCTAATCTAAGGCATAGCTTTCGGTTGGCGATTGTCTTTCTTAATGGGTCATGCTGGCAAGATAGGGATTTGCTCCGGCTCGTTTTTAAAACGCTTGTTTTGTTTGTCAGGTTTGTACCGTAAAGCTAGGACGGAGATATAATTATGAGGGTCCGTTAACGATTTTTGCGTCGCAGAAAAAGCCGTTTTCTGTAGACAACATCGAGGTTGTAAGGACTTTTTTCGGTCGCATATATGAATATCATACTTGCGGTAATCTTTTAAGATATTAGAGTAAGCGCGAGTGATGTATAGCTATGCCTATATCTTTGGACGTTTTGGAAACTTGAAAGTTGGATAAAAAAGACACTCAATAAGAATGTGATCCGATTTCTTTTTCCAATTTAAATGAAGGTTAGCTCTTAAGAGAGAGTGAAAATATCATAGCTCTAATTTTTACTAAATTAGAATATTAGAGTACGCACTTAGGTGTGGTATATTATATATAATACTATGCGAAGTATAATGTAGACCTTAGTAGAACGGTGGCGAAAAGGTGGCTTTAATCCTTTTTTCGTTTCGATGTCCTTCTACTGATTCGGTCTCTGTCATCTCTCGTTTGTTACGTCTATCTCGTGCTCTTTACAGGTTATGTTCTGCTGTCTATCTTCTGTTGTATATCTGTCTCGAAATCCTATCTCTCTGAAGAGATCGGATTTCTCAGACTAGTGGAGTGTTATGTCTAGTGTGGTCAAGTGCTCTATTCATAAGGCATATATCGTCCTCATCTCTCTCCTACTTACTTAACTTCTTCTCCTTCATCGTCAGTCCTTATACTCACATCTTCATCTTTATGTATCATGACATTATAATTATATAGTATATTATATATATATATATATTATATATAGTATAATATATATAGCTATAGTAAATCAAATGTATAGTATATAATATTATAGTTAATGATTAAAAATATAATATATTCTTATATATATATAGTTATATACCATATATAATAAATATTTAATATTATTAGTACAGTCAACCTATATAAATCGTATATTATCTATCTACATGATTATATAGATTTAGGAGATATAGGTGTTTTAATTACTATCTCCGGTGAGTAGCTAATAGTTGAGTAATTTCAGTAAAGGGTTATTGTGTTAGCTTCGGGAGGCCCGTGAGTACTAAGTACAATGGAGTTTTAATTATATTTTTATATATAGTATATACGTATATTACTTTTATAATGATATAGTGTATGGTTTGATTGACGAATTATTTTTTCGAGAGGTTAGGAGTGGGAAATGATAAAGAGTTGGATATAGTAATATAGTTTACTTAATACTCACCGTGAGCGGTGAAGGATGGTATGATAGCTATATAGGAATAACTACGCAAACAGTGCAGATAAAATCAAGGCGGTAGTAGTTTTACGAAGGTAAGACTATACCTGAGGGTAGTGAGTTTAGCTATTTCCCTATTACGCCGTAGTTTATTATTTATACATATACTATGAATTAGCGAAGAGTGATCACTCATCTGATATACGCTTGATAAATTACGGATTGGAACTTATAATAGCTACCGTGGGGGCGTTTTAATAGATTATGATATTGAAATTATAAGTATATCACTAATATACATAATAATATAGTAATAATACCATAAATAAATATGAATGTAATAAATTATTATCTATAGGTAATACCATATTATTAGCGTGTAGGCCGCTTTAGTATTAAAACTTAAATAATTCTGATATTCTTTTGTCTAAAAATCTGATATCCTGTTTTTAAAAGTGATTGCCAAAAGTAAATATGCTTAGCCGGCAGCATCGATTAGCTTGTTGTAATACTAAAAAGCACGAGTCGTATATACGCCCCATAGAATATATGACTTTGTTATTGATAATTTTATTCTTTTTTATGTTAGAGTTTTTAGAGGTGGACTGTTATTGTTGTACTTTTCATAATCAGTGGGGGGGTAAACAAATTAGGTGCCTGATTTAGGGGGTGGGGGAGTGGTTACAGCGTGGGGGAGGTGTTCCGGGTGGAGGGGTGTAAAAAGGATTGTATGATGGGTCAATTTTTGAAGTTGTCAGCTGTCTACGGTGTGGGGTTTTTTTGTAACTATGTGTGTCGCCGTTATAATTTCTGAGTAGCTATTAAGTATATGTTATGATATATATAGGTTAGTATGATAATGTATTGTGATGGATTGTAGTATGAGGAGTGGTTTATTAACTTAGTGGAGTATGTAGTTATGAGTGATATGGTGTAGGTAAGTGATATGAGGGTATATTGTTGAGGACGATTAGAGGTGGATATGTGATAGTGAGTGAGGTAGTATAAGTACTGAGTAAGTAGGGATGCTATATATACACTAGTTATATATCATAATTGGTGTATTGTTATATAAATTTAAAAATATGATATGGTGTTCTAAAGAGATTGTGACGGAGAGTAGTGGGAGATTCGGATTAGAAGTGATTATAGAATATTAACTGTGTTATGAATAGATTTATTCAGCTGTGCATGAGGGGGATGGATTTAGAAGAGCGTTATAGGTCTATGCGGAAGTCTGTATGAGGTGAGGGATAGGTTTGTCGCTGGAGAAATATGCGATATGTTGTCTCTGCTTGTGCACCTCGGAGGTTATGTGGTAACTGTCGTGATGGTGTAAGTGAAGAGAAGTGATTACGAAAGTATTGGGAATTGGTCTGCAAGGAGGTATAGCTTGTGGGAGAGCTTTTTTTTGTTTATAAGAATATGTTCGGATATATACTACTATATCGTGAGGTGGTCGTAAGTCTGGTTTCTGGAGGTCTGAATAGTGTTGTAGGTATGGTGCTGACGAGTGACGTGTTTCTTTAGTGGTGTGTTATTGGGGAACTATAGTGGATGGTTACCTTACGTGCAGTTGATGCAAGATTCGGTCGTTACATGAATGTATGGAGGTGAGGTTGTTATTTGTGGTCTGAACACTTATTGTGTGAGGTCGTGGATTTTGCGCCTCATGTGTGTGACCACCACGATATTGAGGAAATGAGTGGGATTTATTTCGCGTGATGTGAGTTGCGATGATCATCGTTTTGTGATCAGAGAAAGTCCCGAAAAAAGATATTCGAAATACGATAGAGCTCTACTATCAGATATTTACCGAATAGCCTGGTCTCATGGTTATCAAAATGGTTTCGTCAATGTAACCGAGATAATCCAGTCTAAAACCATATTATTACGCTGACACGTCCAAAGCAACTGTCGAAAGTAGACATTAATTGTGCGAGTCTTTTAAATAGACGAATTCATATCTTGGGGGAATCCTAAACTGGAACGATGATAGGGGTTTGATGAAATTACATAACTAGATTCCGTAGAAAAAGTTTGTAGTATGGGTTGTGCGGCGTAAGTTGGTGAATTCACGTTGTTCCCATGAGGTGCATGCTGGGGCGTCTTATTAGGGATACAACTGGTGTCTGAGGTTGGTGATTTGGTTAGTATAACTAGCACCTGCAGAAATATCATTAGGTGGCTACGCTGGTGAGGGAGTTGACATATAGTAATAATAGCAGTGATTGAACGTGTAAAGGATGGTGGCACTGAGAGGGTCGATGAACAGAATCTGTAATAATACTTTAGGCTAAGCGGACCAAAATAGATGTATAAATTGACTTTTTCATTCACAATATCAGTGAGATAGCATATAAGCAGTCGTAGTGAAAGGTAAGTAAAAAGATTCAATCATCGTTGACTGAGTGTAAATATAGTTTAATATATAGCTACAACGTAAATCATTCCCTATATTTAAAGATACGCAATAAAAAACTTGGGTGCTTAAAGAATATTCATAAACCCTAGGGCTACATCAGCCTTTTGCTAAATCTGGTTAACGATAAGACGATCAAACTAGTAAACTCTATCGAAACATTTTAAAAACTCATAAGTTATAGCCATTATGCCAAAGTAGATAGATATACACCATTAATGATAATAAGATCCAAAGCTATATTATAGGGACAGGTTCTCTTAGTCAAAGAAAGCAAAGTGAAGAATACACACTACTGCTAACAAATTCACTCACTCAAGCGATTTTGCAAAAAGACTCGTAAAGCATTAGGGTTTTAACTTTCATGATATTTGATTCATCTTAATAGACACATAGAGAAAAGTGAATTAGAACTCTGCAAGTAATATATTAAGATAGAGCGTGAGAATTTAAAGCTAATCAGTTTAACAACCATAAGTACTCATAATAAGATTGAGCAGACGACTTAAACGATATACTTTCAGTAACGTCGGTAGCCAAATTGAGAGACCAAAGTCGCGACGCCTTGTCAGAATTCAATTCATTATAAATATGTGGTTCTCCCGCAGGATCGTGACGAGTCGTCATCGTTTGTCCTGTGTTATGATTCTAGACATATCCCTAGTGAGTCCGGAGGTAAATAAAGGTTAAGTATTTCATAATCTGTGAGTTAAAAAAATCAAATAGTGGTGAGTTGTTATTCATTGTTTCTCGTATATCTCCCAATTCACAAGTTCTTCCCTTAGATATACTTCTCAGTCCAATGGATCGATTGATATATAAGGCGCACGGTACTATGTAGCTGGTGTAAAGATCACTTTTCGTTTCTTATATAGGTGAATTCATTTTGTTGATCGGGGAAGGAAATTTATGTCTTTCCCAACTAATACTAGTTCAAGACAGAGCAACAAGTGATTACAATCACCCATACTAAAAACAAGGTAGAGCCTTTGACCCTAGCATAAAAAAAATTACATGGACAACAATAAGCTAATATAGCACAGAACCAGTATATATTACGATTAGTAAAATATAGCTGTAGAAATTGAAGGTTTGTTCAAAGTCAGGTTGCACAGCGAATATTTTAATAATTCATAAATAGTAACTAAATTATTTGCTTTAAACAGATATATTCGCTAAATTTTGGAAATTTTTAAGAAAAAGTTTGACTCGTTACATAAGCCTGCTGTCCCTATTGACTGTTTTGATTTTTGCTAATCTTTAACTCCGGCGGTGGAGTTGTGACTAGTGGGTTAGGCGTGCGGAAAATCTTGGTTTATAGCAGAAATAATAGAAGAGATTAAAGACTTCCTGCCGTGGCCTACCGCTATTGTAATTATTTTATTAGATTTTACACAGTATTATTCAAGATATCGAATATATGTCAATCGCTATGCTATGGGATGTAACTAATTAGTATATGGTATAGATAGTGATTACAGTAGTATATAACAGTGATGAATGTGAGCGTTATTTTGAAGTGGAAGAGTGAGAGAGCAACTCTTTTTATTCAACAAATCGCGTTCTTATAATGGCATAAGCTCAGACTACTCGTATATAATGAGTGCAGGATCTGCAGATATGTAAAACACTTCTATAGATGAAATTTGAGCCATAGTAATTTCAGCAACTGCAAAGTTCTGTAGCTGATTGTCAATATAGTTCATATAATTTTTTTGGCGGTGTTTATCGCAACTAGTTTGGCTTCAGGTTGTTCTTTTCGGAGGGTGTCGTGTGTTGCTTTGTTTTAGCTGTCTCCCTAACGTTGGATTGTAACAAGGAATGTAGAATTGCATTAGAGTCTAAAGGGTGGTCAGGGGATGCACGTTTGCTTTACTTGTTTCGTTTCGTTTGTCTCATCCCTTTTGTCTAAGGGGCGGTAGGACCCTGAGCTTGAGAGCCCCTTCTGAAGCTCGCTTTCATCTGCTGCGTTTATCCTGGCGGTTCGGTTTTTCTATATTTAAAATAGAGTGTTATGTGAACAATGAAAGGAATGGATGGCGTTATAAGTAAAAAGAGGACTAATAAAGCACTTTATAAATTAATGCAGAGAGGGAGGTTTTGTCCACGGTAAAACAGAATAATAATAATAGTGGATAAGAGGGATTATTGGGTTCGAATCATATCTGTGCAATAGTTATTTTTAGTTATATAAGACTTAGTATAACAGAGATAGGATAAGAATATTGATATAGTTCTAGTGGTATATTGTTCTGTGAGCGTAGCATGAACGAAAGTTTTATTACCTTTCGTTCTACTAGATAATTTTGTATAACCTCTAAATGTACTATGATTTTCTTATAAATTAATTTTATAAGAAAAAGTTAATTATATCTTATATTCTAAAAAGTAAAGCTGGAATACGGGTGTATTGCTCTCTTAGATAGAATGTTGTTCTATCAGTTGTACCAATATCTCAAATATAATGTTTATTTGTTTGGGATGGGTGTGTCTTTTAACGCTATTGAATTGGCAGTGAGTGTATGATATTTTAAGTGAGACAGCAAGGAGCAGTTGCGTATAGTTAGTAAGAATACTATTTTTATAACTATAGTCGATGGTGATGTTGTGGTGATTTAATTGTCTCTAAGGACTTGTGCAGAGGATAGCGTTTGCATGTGTATAGTGCGTTAATGTTCATAATTAAAGTATAAAATTGTTAACTCAGTATTATTAGTAATCACAGGATCTTTTAATCACTTCTTGATAGGTAAAAATTAGATACTATTTATAGAGTAAACCGCTGGTTTATATTGCGCGATTTACTGCAGACATAGATGGTTTGTGGTATCGATGTTATGCTTTAGTTTGTTAGCCTGATCTCAGCTAGATATATGCCTACATATAAATTATATGATGTAGATTATATACGTATATGAAGGTAGGAACAAGTGTACCTAGTCTAAGTTGTGTCCTATGTTCTATTATATATCCTAGTGTAGATTGGCTAACTATATGTATCATAAAATAGTCAGGGATTTATATTCTCACCGCTATATATACGTACTCATAGTAGCATAATACATAGTATGCATTTTTTAAACGCCATACACAACATTATTAAAACCTAAAGAGTATTGCAGTTTTAAAGACGTTGCTAAAGTATATATACTCTTGAAAGAATCATAAGATTTCCATAAACAATGTTTGTGTGGCTTTTGCGGGGCATTTTGTTTAAAGTACGTTAAATATACCAGAAGCATCATAAGTATATGAGGCCGCGTAGCAATAATTGCATATAAACTAATATAGTATATTATAAACGAAGATTTAATAACTATTATCTTAGCTCTTAAAATACTGACTCTTAGATACCTTATTCATGTGTAGGAATGACTCAAAAAAAAGAAGACCTCATACTCAAAACGTTCAGCTTAATAATAATAGCTAGTCAGAATATATATATATAAGTTATATATATATTTATATCGCAAGCTAAACGTTTTAAACGTACAATGTTATTCTAAGGGAACGATTTTGGTAACTAATTAGACAAACTATTAAAAAAATATATGTGGAGTTTCATTATTTGTAAAATAAGTTGCCTATGTTAGATGAATTGCTAGAAATGCATATGTAGACAAAGATATTTGTCTAGTTAAATGAAGAAAACTATATTTCCAAACCATCTTTTTGTTTTTTTGAAACATCGTTAAATGTAAGGATTCCATCAATCTAAATATTTAATTATTGTGTTATTAAATAATCGTCTCTCGTGCTTGCGAAAGACTAATTATAAATATGAATTAAAAATATATTTTACTGATTGAATAGAACAGCTACAATATTTTCGAAATGTTATGTGTTATAATAACTTTAGGCCCGCTACTTAGTAGAGATTAATTGATATCCTTTTCGGTAGTTCATTTGTATAAGGCGAGTTGGTATTAGTATGGATTCTAAGCTGGTGCTAGCCGTACTTGGAAGCAATTTTGGTTTGAAAATTTGTTAAACTTTAAGTAAGTTTCAAAATGGACTTTTTAAATACTAAGTTTTTAAGAATAATTATTATTTATTGAATTTAAATATATATGAATACTATATGATTTTTTTAATATTTTTATGTTTATTAATATGCATTATATAAAAATATAAAAAGTGGGAATTATTTGTAGTTATTAGTTATATATTTGTCTGAGTATATTATGTTCAAGTGACATTATTTGTGATATGGATTGATTGGGCAAGAAAAGTTATAAGACGAAATTGTTGATTATGATTTCAAATAGTGCTGTTTTGTATAATCTCGAGTTATTATAGATTAAGTATTGTGTATTTATTATTAAAATTATTTAAATAGAAGAATGGCGAAAAAAATTATTGCAAAAACTTCTTTTATATCGATTGTGACCGTTGAATTGAAGATATGAACACCAGAGAGAAGTTTTTGACTATAGGTGCCCTAATGGAGTTTGTTTGACTAATTTGTTTTAGATTTTATAGGTAAAACTCTCGATGTTGGGTATGATTACGTATGTATAGATGTTGACCCTTATCACTGCGTTTTAGTAGAACTGAGGATTATCGTTTTGTATTTTTTATTATTATTTGTAATTATTTTTCGTGAATTATTATGTCCTATTTATTCGTGGCGATCTTACGGCAATGTTATTATATCGTTTTTATTCGTAAGATTTTATATTGATTTGTTGGTAACTGTCCGCAAATTTCATGTAGTTTTGAAAAGACTTTTATTCATAACTAGGTATAATATTAATAGCATGATTACTAATAAAACAAGCAGAGACTTTGATTTTTATCTATTTTTACAAAAATTTTTTATAATAAATCATTTAGAGTGAAATTGTTTTAAGAAGTGAATTGTATCAGTATCCTTTCCAAACTATATTTTAATTATGATATTGTATATTAATATTATTATTATATTAGGTTAAATTATTATAATTATTATTATTATTTAATTTTGATTCATTGTCTGTATATCACTAAAAATTGTTTTCTTTAATGATTTAGTAGGAGATACTGGAATTTAATATTATGATAATTTTATGTTAATTATGCTTATGATTATTATTTAATTATTTATTATTTAATTATATGATTTATAGTGTTATTTTTTATATGTTAGTATCAGTAGTACAAGTATCGGACCATTTATATTGCTTTTATTTATAATAATATTTAATTATTAATATTATATATAGTGGTAATAAATTTTAGTTAGTAATTGTGGATAATTATTTAAGTTTAATTTAAGATATTTTTCTAAACCCAATAAGTCTCTATTCATATCAAAATTGTTATAAGTAATTTATATTATATATATATAATTTATTTGATAATTATAATTTGATTGATTTATTTATTATTATTATTATTAGTATATATTATATTATATAATTATATTTTATTAATTATTATACTGTGGAAAGGTTAATCATTTGTTACCTTTTTAGAAGCGATGTGAGCAGATATTTACTAATTTGATTCTTTGCTCGTTGTTTTCGGACGTAGAAGGATATTCTTATGACTTTAGATTAAATAATTTGACGCTTCATGTGACTACGTGTGCACTCTCATTAATTTCTTTCTAATTTGAGTTGGTAGAAAATACATGGAGATTGTAGCTATGAAATATATGATGATTAAATTGTAGATCATTCTCAGGTGTAATTAATGAGTTGGGTACAAAGTTTCCCTAATAATCGGCCTTGAGTATAGTATCATCAGAATGTTTTTAATGTTTGTTTCACTTATCTATGTTTCCTCAAAATGATTTTTATATCAGTTCATAGATATGGATTCCTTACTCAGTATGTTAAATTGTACAATAATAGCGCTTGTATAAATCATTTTTCCAACATCTTAAAATAAGTTCCATCCACGAATTTAATATAATACACTCACATAATTCAATAACTAAAAATAATTATTGCCACGAAATAGAAATTTGTTGTAGACAAGATAGTAGTAAATCCTTGAGGAATCATTATGCAGATCCAGCCGCGTCAATCTGCTCCATTATTATCAAAGTCGATGAAATTTTTTAATGGTTCGTATAATGTAGGCAAAAGATATGCCATAACCTAATAGCACTTTTTCTTCTTCGTTAAGGATATAATCTGAATTGTTAATAATAATGTCAGGTTGAGAATTTTTTGTCCATGGGCTTCTGAAGGAGGGAAGTAACAGTATTGCTAAGGAACTGTTTTTGACATATAAACGTCCTTTTTCGTTGATTGCGCAATGAAAAGATCAGTGTTCCTTCTTGGCGAGACGGTGGTAATTCTGAATAAAAGCGTTTTTGGAATTTTTGAAAATGTGGTATCACTTTTGAAGGCAATCTTATTTCAATCCTCATTGTTGTTTGGCTCGTATTGTCTTAAAAATTTCCTATATATTATCAGGGAAGGGGGGTTCTGAGTATCATCTTTAGTTCTAGTTTAAAGATTTGGAACTATAAAGTTTTTGAACACTGTGTAAATTTATATTTGTGTTTTACATATTTGCTGATCATTTGTGTCGATAGCTTAAAAATTGTTCGTTCGTAAGGAATAGTGAACTTGTCCGTAGTTGATAATTGGGCATTGGTTATGATGTATTAAACCTTAAAGAAATAAACCTCTTTTATAAATATTTAATAGAAATTTAGAGCGCCTATTGGTTACTTTATAAAAAACTTTATCACTTGCACAATTTTTATTCACATGTTTTAAGTTACTAATAACATTTTAGTAAAATATTTATTCAAACACTACCTATAACCACCTTTACTAAACAATCCTTTTAAAAATATTCTCATTGCATTTAATAAATCTTAAAAACATTCCTGATACAGCATCCGATTTATACAATTCTAAATTCTGTACATGGCTTCTTACCGTTCTATGAGTCCAAAATTTCATAAAACTATAACCCCCTCATTCGCCCAAATCCAACAAAACAGTCCAACTACATACTTTTCAAATGATTCGCTAACCTAATCTATCAAAACACTATTAGGCACAATCTCTCCCTCCCACAATATAATAAAAATTACGAAATTTTAATATATATACTAAATTAATCATATTAATCCCGCTTCACATAGATTAGTTCAGTTTGATGTAATCCCTATTCCCTCTGTCCCAGTCCTTTCACCATATCCCACTGGGAACGTTACATTGGCCGAAAAATCAAATTACTAACCCTATCTTTCAACTTTTCTAAACAATTAATACTCCTTCTCTAGAACAACTTTCACTCAACACTCAATATCAAACAAAAAATCGACTCAGCCATGGCTCCCCTTCCCAACAGTAACTTATCACAATGAGCTAAGAAATTATTACATCCTCCTCACCCCTCTTCTCCCAGACAATTTTGCATCATCGATCGTCGACGTATATTGCACCACCCTACACACACAAACCCTCTTGACATTCTATTTGAAAACATAAAGCATTAAATGAGTAATATACAATCTCACCATTGGACAAGTCTCCAAACATACAAACTCCCTTTCCCTAAGACACACTAATATCATGGAACGACCATCTCACTTACCTTTCTATTTACAGGAAACTTCAACTTCATTCAACTCACCAATTGGGTTCTCATCACATCCTATCTTAACAAATTAGTACCCTCTTCTTATTTCCTCCGTCTACTATATGCTCTCCCCCTTCTCAAAAACAGAATCAGGCTTGCCTTCCCAACTTTCAACAATACTCTACCCTCGTACATCATAGCTCAGCCTAAGTAAAAGGGCAAACACAAAGTCTACAATTAAACCAACAATCAAAACCCCTCCACACCTCCCAATCACTTACTGTTTCCTCAATCCTACGCCAGATAAAGAAACTCCTCGAAAAAACATACCATTTCACTCAATATCTAACATTTATCCCCTAATAAAATTCCTCCCAATAAAGTTAAAAAGCCTCCCGACTCATGTGCGTATACCTGCATACATGCACAGATGCACTCTGCATTATTTCGCCGAAACAAACGATTTGCAAAGACGATAAATACAATAAACAAATATAGATCCGACGAATAAACTACTTCTCTACTCTCATAGAACCAATATAACATTTCAGTCAATATAAATATTCGCAAATCAACATTTCACACATCAGATAATTAGTTTAAGAGAATATCAAGTTGAACATCTTATTAAAAATTGAATAACTATAACATTTTATTGAATTTACTTTTTCCAAATACAAATTCATTTAATGAAAGACTACTATTCACAAAAAATTGTAATAAACAGTAACCAACAACTCCAAAATTCATAGTCAGCTAATTTTTGATTCTTCTTTCTGCTCTCGAGATCCATCCGAAGAGTGCCTCCGACATAGAGCGATAACGTAGTATACATTTAAAGGAAAAAACTGTACATTTATCTTAATTTAAATGTTGAAACTAATAAATGTGTTACTAAAAATGTTTATTAGTGTTTGCAAGTGAATTAAAAATTGTGCAATGATAAAGTTTTTTTATAAAGATTTCTAATAAATATATATTTCTATATATTATATAATAAAGAAAGTAAATTTTTTATGTTTTAATATATTATAATATAATATATATTATAAAAGTTATATAGATATATATTATATATACAGATATAGTTATATATATATATATATATATATTATATATATTAATATATATATATATTAAATTATCATTAAAAAATCTTTATTGCATTAATATTGCAATCATAATATTTAATTTAATAAAGCATCGGTATCGGCACCTTAAAAAGAGAGTAGTCGGAATCGTATTAGCGCTCTTTCTGTATCGGTACACTCTCTAATATATATATATATAATATATAATATATAATATATACTATAATAAATAATATAATATATATATATAATAATATATAATATAGATATATTATTATATATAGTATAATATATATATATATAGTTAGATATATTATATATATATATATATATATATATTATAATAGTATATATTACTATATATATTAATATATTTAATATTATTATATATTATATATATATATTAGTATATATATATATGACTCAAACGTAGAGCTACGTGAGTCAAAAGGCAAGCGGCGTTGGGGCTCAGTAACTAGTTCGGATCCTAGTAGCAATTACCTATAAACGTTCCCTCCTTGAATAGGTGCTATGCCCGTGAAGTAACTTTTTAGAAATAAAAGATATATATATATAGTTTTTCATTTAAAATAATATCGGCAATCATAATAAAAAAAAAACAATATATTACTATTTCATACATATTTTGGAAGACGGTTAACGGGTTAACGATTAACGTAATCCGTTACATTCTCACGATATAAACGCTTATATTAACTCGTAATTTTTTTTGTTAACGATAAAGGATTAACGGCGTTAACTTTTGTTCATAACGTGCCGGTACTTTGTAATATAATAATAATATTAAATATAATATTATATACTATATATTATATTATAATATAAATATATATATAATATATATATATCTATATATTATATATAATATATAATATATTTTATTTATATATAATAATATATAATATATATATATATATATATAATATATATATATCGTATAATATATATTATATAATAAATATATAATATATATATATAAATTATATATAATAGAGAGAGAGAAGAGAGAGTACAGAGAGAGAGAGGTAGAGAGAGAGCGCTCCTAGCTAGTGGTAGAGTCTCGTTTACAGCGAGGGCAGTTCGGACGGTTGGAGCGAGGAATGTGACTTATTCTTATTAACTCTACTTCGTCCACTCAAAAGTTAAGGTAATTTTGGTGTCTGTTGTACAAAGGAATGAATCGCGGCGGCCGCGAAATAGCCTGGCAGCCAGTCGATTACGTGAGTCCTTGATTTTTCCCCAAAAAATGGAACTCCCCCCCCCCCATTTCCCTTTTATAAATATGTATTCTGTAAGAAAGGTCTTACTTGGGTGATGAATTTTTTTAATTATATAGTATAATATATAAATATAACTATATATATATAATATATATATATATAATATTTATATATATTATAAATAATATTATATAAATATATATAATATTATATATTAATATATATATAATATATATATATTTATAAAATATATATATTATATATATATATACTATATTATAGATCTCAAATAATTTTTTAAAACTCCACCATAATAGAGGTATGATAAGATATAAATTATAAATTTTGTTGCTGCTCGTCTTAAAAATGTTTATAAAATATAATACTTACTCTTTAATTAATTATAATTTGAATTTTAAATGTTCGAAATGTTCATACTAATATAAAATATTTACCACTAGAAGGTGTATTACTGAGAGTTGTTTAAAAGATTTTTTACTCTTCTGCATCAATCTGTTTTTTTCATATATATATATATATATATAATAATATAATATAATATATAATAATATATAAAATATATATTATATTAGTATATATATATATTATTATATATATAAATACCCTATATTATATAAATACACATATAATATATATATATAATTTATGTTTTATTATTTGAATTATTTAATTAAAAGAAATATCGAAAGGTGTGACAATCTTTCTCAAAACATATCAAGTAAAGTGAAATATTAAAAAATGGTATTTGTAAATTTGGTGTTAATATTAAATTTTGGCAAAATCTGAGTTGACGCCTTTTAACCAGAATTTAAATAATACTAGTAACTCTTCTATTACGGTACCATCTTCTAACTCTCTAAATACAATGCCTCCTCCCAAAAGGAGAGTTTTCAAGTCATTCCTCCTCTCATTATCGATCGTTTGTAAGCAAATTTTTTTGACATCAGTTAGTTTTTCCAAAATTCCCTTTCTAATTTTAAGAGAGTTCTAAATTTTTATTTCAGTTTAAATAAAATTTAAACACTATCACTTTGTGTGTGCATGTAATCGAAGAAACGATGAGCAAAAAGGTCTTTTCTCTATAGTCTCTACCCCTCGAGACTGTATATTAGTAACATAACTGCGTTCCTTTGCCTCTCCTGGAAACCGTACCATATCTATATATAATATATAATATATATTTTATATAATATTATATATAAATATTAGATATATATATATAATATATTATTATATACAATTATATAATTTATATTATATATAGATATATTATATATAATAATATATATCTTTTTACTCTAAACATTAAAATAACTTTGTATGTCATAAGCAATACTTATCTGAGACATCATAGATCACAACGGTGCAAGGCGGCTTCAATAGAAGGACAGTTTCTGATCATGTTGAGGAAACATTTTTTTCTTCCGAACAAGTTTACTGTCACAGTTATTCAAGTCTTATCAGTCCCTTGTATGGATACTGTCGAAATTTTGAAGAGCTTCCATTTCATTCTTCTTAGTAGGGGTTGAGTCTAAATGCTAAATAGTTAAAAAACTTTTCCCACTTTTAACTCCTGACCTATATATCCGCGAGTGATTTTGTCGACATATTCTGAAATATAACGGTAATAAAAGTAAATGCTTAGGGATTGACTTTTCTCAACATACACCATACGTGCGTACGCCCTCGTAGCAAAAGAGTCTTACTCGCACATGTAATCTGTCTAAGATTGAAAATCTTAAGACCTACTTTTGCGGTAATAATTCACTTCCAGCCATTCTCTGTTTTGTGGAACTCCGTACCTTAATATATATCCACTAATATTAATTATTCCCTTTACTACCTTGTATCATCTGAGCTATTACTGAGTTGTTTTTTTTATTATTATTTTCTACCCTCTTTGAAAAAACGGCCGATTCTTCTCGGAATTCTAATCAGTTTATACAATAAGTCGACTCATGGATTGAACGCCCTTTATATTAACAAAAGTCAAAATAAAACTTATCTTAATAAAAGCTTCACACATATAAAATATTAAAAAATAAGTTCCTATTTATTTATTAAAACCAAATAATAGCGTAATTAACTAACCTAAATTAAACTAACCCACACTTATATATATATATATATATATATATATATATATACATATATATATATATATATATATATATATATATATATATATATACATATATATATATAAAGCTGAGAAATCTTGTAAATACTACTGCGACTATTATTCTACTACACCAATCTACTACCACTACTACTACTACTACTTACTACTACTATCATTTTTCACTACTAATGATTATTACACATAATAATAACATGACAAATCATATTAACACACACACACATCCGTCTTCTAAACATAGTGAAATAAAACTAAGGTAATTATTATTATACATATTATTATTATTATTAATATTATTACTAATATTATTATTATTTTTACTATTATTATTATTAGTAGTAGTAGAATACGTATTATTATTTATTTTTATTATTTTTTTATTTTTTATTATTTTTATTTATTTTTATTTTTATTATTATTATTATATTAATATTATGATTATTATTATTATTATTATTATTATTATTATTATTATTATTATTATTATTATTATTATTATTATTATTATTATTATTATTATTATTATTATTATTTATTATTATCTTTTTATTATTATTATCTTTAATTGTTATTATTATATTATTATTATTATTATTATTATTGCCATTACTATTATTATTATATTATTATTATTATTTCTCTTTGCGCTCATATTCAATAATTCTCCAGTATCCAGACAACAACTTACAGACACCACCTTATATTCATATATCATATACACTACACATACCTATATCTATACTTCTCATCTAGGCAACATCTTACAAACATCCCTATCCCTTATCCCTATGTGTGGAGAAAGAATTGTCAAGAACAAAGTGTTTGTGTGTCGTAGAAGGCAACCAATGACAGTGGTAGTTAAAGCATGCTCACTACACTTATCTCTTGCCAGGAATGCATGGCGTCCCTGAGATACTGTGATTGCTGTAAGCTGACCTCTTTCTACTCTTTCGGCGAAAAATGTATGAATTGTATGGGTACATGGAATGCCAGAGGAATAAATGATGAGAAGAGGAGAGAGGTGATGGATGTATTTAGAAAAGGTAAATTTGATTTTCTCATGTGGGACTAAACAAAAGACAGAAAGGAAAACGGGTGAAAATATGGTGTGGTGTGGGAAATGAATGTCTATGTACTGGTGTGGAAGGAAATGAGAGGGGGAGAGAAGGAGTTACATTTCTGATGAGGGACCTGTGGTACAGGGTTATGAAGGATTTTGTTTGTATAAGTACTAGAATTCTAATGGCTAAATTTAACTTTGAAAAGGTCAATTAATGTGTGGTTGTGACATATGGTCCATCTGAGGGTAATGTTGAAGAGAGTGGGATTTTCTGGGATGATCTGAATGGTGTATTGGATGGGGTGAGTAGGATATTCAGATTGAATGTGTTGTGTGGCCTAAATGGTTGGATAATTATAAAGGGTGGCTTTGGGGGTGTCTGGAGAAAATGAGAATGGTAGGAAGGTCATTAATTTCTGTGAGGAGAGAGGTATGAGTGTAAGTAATACTTTCTTAAAACACAAGAGTATTCATAAGTATAGCTAGAAATGGTATTGAGGTGAAAAGTATGATTGATTTTGTGTTGGTAAAGAAGGAGATGTTGAAGTATGTGTTGGATATTAAATCAGAGAGGGGTTAGGAATGGAATTATCAGATAATTATGATGTTTTATGTAAATTTAAGTTAGTGGGGACTTAGATGGAGAGGAAGGTGATAAGAAAGGAAGTGGGTAGAATTAAGATTGAGAAGTTGAGGGAACAAGGTAATAAGGATAAGTATTTAAGAGCGATTGCAAATAAATCAGTTGAATTTGAAAAAGTTGAAACTGAACAAATATGGAGACAAATGAAGGAAGCGGTTGTTAGTAGTTCAAAGGAAGTATGGTGGATAGTGCAAAGTAGAAGGAATGCTAACAGTGAGTAAGGGAAGTGTAGGTGGGTGATGGAAGGGTTAAAAAGCAAAAAAGAAGTGAAGAATGTACTAAAGCCAATGATGAGGGTCTCAAAGAAAGATGTTTATTATTATGTGGAAGGAAAAGGAAATAATTAAAAGATGCACATATAGAGGAAAAAAAGAGGTAAATAACAGTTTGGAAGGAAGATGAATGGGGACTTACAAGGAATAGGCACTCTCTGGGAGAAGGGAAAAAGGTTAAGAAAGTCGAGAATAAGAGAGTCTGCTGAATATTGAATAACGATGGTGCTGTAACTGATGAATGGATGTGAGAAGGGTTTGTGAACACTACGAAAATCATAACATTGGCAGTAAAGAAGAGGTGGTAAAGTGAATGTGTGTGGGTTTGATGGTGAAAGAAGGAATAGGTATTTTGTGATGAGGTTATTAGCAAAGAGGAGGAAATGTTGAAGAATGTGGTAAATCTAGTGTATAGATGAAATTACTAGTGAAATTATCAAGAACAGAGAGATGGTAAATTGAGTGATTTAGAGGTTGTGTAATAAAGCAAAACATATGGAGGGCATAGCCCTGAGGGATTGGGAGGAGAGTAATAGCCATTATAAAAGGGGGATAAGGGTAACTGTTGGAATTATAGGGGAATTAATTTATTAAGTGTTGTAAGAAAGATATATACTGGTATTTTGTCAGAAACAGTGCGTCGAGTGACTAGCTGGACTGATTTGGTAAAGAACAAGTGTGGGCTGAAGTGTAGAGGATGTGGGATCAAATTTTACATTGAGACAGAGTTGATTGAGAAAAACAGAGAGAAGAAAAAAATTGTAATAGTTTGATGGATTAAAACAGGCGTGCATAAGATTAATAGGAAGCTCTGTGACAGGTACTCAGTGATATATGGTAAGAAGCCTCTGAATAGAATTAAAAAGTGTACATGATATGTGTAAGAACAATGGAATTGAAAGTAGATTGGCTTAGTATTACATGAAGTGAGTCATGGACGTGTTATGTATTCTTTGGTTATTCAATTTGTGTATGGATTAGGTTAGAAAGAATTTGAGATGGGGTGGCAGGGGAAGGTGTTAGAAATGATAGAACGGAAGAGAGTGAAGCGTCCCTACCTATTATATGCGGATGATTTGGTTTTGTGTGGCGAATCTGAAGAGAGTTTGAGAGGATTGGTAGAGGGATTTGGCAGGGCGTGTAAAAGGAGGGGTTTGAGAAAGTAAATGTAGATAATAGTAAGGTTATGGCTGTGAGAGTGTCAACCTGGTGGTGTGCAGTTATATTAGATGGTGAGCAGCTGGACCAAGTGTCTGAGTTTAAATATTTAGGATATACGTTGGATGAAAAGGGAATGGATGATGCATAGTGTTGTTTTAAAGTTGTGAATGGTAGGGAATGTCTGGAGCAATCAAACTTTGATATGCAAAGGACTTTTGAGTGCATCTAGTCTCTCAGTATGAGGGTATGTTGTTGCCTGTGTTTGTATAGTATTGAAACTATGGTCTGACATGTACAGATTCAGCAACAAGTTTGATGGACACCCTAGTGTTGTTAGGTGTGAGAAAAGAACTGATAAGTGAGGAATGAACGCATTAAGGAGTTGTGTGGTGTGAAGAAAAGAGTAAATGAGAGAATATATGAAAGTACATTGAGGTGGTTTGGTCATGTGGAAAGGATGAATGATAATCGGTTGGTTAAGCGGATATATAGTGGTGAGTGTGCTGGGAATCGACCGGCTGGGAGACCGAAGAAAAAGGGGATTGAGTCAGAAAAGGAATACCTGACGGAGGGGTACGCGAGTTTGGCAGAGGCGAGAAGATAGGTGCATGATAGGAGTGAATGGCGGGGTTTCGTGAGGGGATATGGTTGTGGCCCACCTGGGCCAAGGAATGAACCCTACATTGACGATATGCCATAGTGAGGGTCAGTCGCAGTCTCGTGAAGTCCTAGGGTGGACTTTTTTGACTGCGAAGAGTCCTGACTTAAGGGTATAAAGGGGACGGTAAGGCTGGGCTTTCTTTTCTACTTGCGTCATATTCTTCTACTACTTTTCTGTTTCCATTGCATGTGACGCACCTTACCCCCAGTTTGGGGAAAGAAGATGGGGTGATGATGATGATTATTATTATTATTATCAAAATTTCTTTTATTTATGCTATACTGTTGTAAGTGGTCTATATTTATTAGCAATACCTTCCAGTTCTCTCCTTTTAAAGGATATTAAATTAAGGCATAAATAAATAAATAAATAATAAATAAATAAATAAAATAGATTAAAAGTTTGAGTCTATTTATTTAGTTAATTATTTTTAAAATAAATTTATGAAATTTATTCTTTATCTAAAATAAAGGTAATAATTTTTTATTCAATTACCTCATAACTATAAGGGGAATTTTAATATTGGTTATAAGATATTTAATAAATTTTTCATGAAAAAATTATTTAAATTATTATTATTATTATTATTATTATTATTATTATTATTATTATTATTATTATTATTATTATTATTATTATTATTATTATTATTATTATTATTATTATTATTATTATTATTATTATTATCATTATTATTATTATTATTATTATCACATATAACAAATTTTATGAAACGGTCGACAACGTTATAAAAACAATGTTTAAAATTAAAAAATAAAAAATTAAAAATAAAAGTTAACGATTAAAATTGAATTTCATATAAAACATAAAATTTACAAACAAAAAATAAATAAAAAAAGTATATTAAAAATGAAAAGCTATAAATTTTTGAGTGAAGAAAAAAAAAACGAAATGGTCATTGGGGGGGGGATTAAACTGGATTTATTTTTATAACTAGGAAATTTTAAGATGAAAAGGTTAACATTAAATTTATTCATAATTAAGAATTACGTTTAAATATATTATAATTATAAAGAGAAAAATTTACAAACATTTCAATGGTAATGATCCCTCTCACTCACACTCAAAAATTCTCATCCTAGCTACAAATTGATTCACACTCTTCAAAATATCGTTATGGTAATTTATAGCAGTGGACAATGGTAGATATTTATTTGTATATATAAATACAATATTATATATATATATATATATATATATATATATATATATATATATATATATATATATATATATATATATATATATATATATATATATATATATATATATATATATATATATTATATATATATATATATATATATTATAATAACCATTGCTTTTATTAAAAGGAAAAAATTGTTATATTCTTATGATGCTATTAGGGTTGTCTTATGAACATCTGAAACCAGGAATTTTTCAATATTTATTGTATTGTATTACCTCTATCTTCCAGTAAGTCAAAACTTTATCTATATTAAAAAAGAAAACTCTAAGGCCATAAGTTGTACTTAAGACTTATTTATATATGATGTTAATATATATTTGACGTTATTATAGTAAATGAATGCAAAGGCTATTTTTATTTTTTGAAATATTTGTTTAAAGATAATATAAAAAATAGTTTTTTGCCATTGGCCCTTTAATTGGACTGCTATATTATTTAATATTTTAAAAATGAGATGATAAAACCCTAAAAAATTATTTTTTTTTATATCTTCAATACAGTTATACTGTAAGTCGATGTAAAAAAGTTTGTAGATTTAGAAGGGATTATTAGTAGTTGCCTAAAATTTATGTATAACCATGATGCGCAAACGAGTTACGAGGAAATTGAACAAAGATGATGGGGGAAATTTTTTGTCTGACTTTTTGCAACTAATTAAAATATTCCTTTTAAGTTTAAATAATTTATTACAAATATTTATTAGGAATTTTTTTCTAATACATTTTCTAATACATGAAAAAAATCACTAATATCATAAATTATCTATAAATACAAATAGCTTTTTGAATATACAAAACTATTTAAAATCTTTATAATATATATATATAGTATATGGAGAGGTGACGCAGGTTGGCTGGTTGGTTGTTGGTTATGTTGATATATATATATATGTATATATATATATATATATATATATTGATATATATATATATATAAGTATATATACATCTAAACCAAAATTAAATGACAATTTAATCCAGATAAATTTAAAAATTAAGAGAAAGTAAAAAATATAAAACAAATTTTATATTAAAGTTTCACTGATGTTTTGAGGTGAAAATATGTTTAAAAAATAAAAAACAAATGAATATTTAAAAAAAATCTACTACAAAAAGTAAAAAATTAGTTTGTAAAATGAAAAACCATATATTAATTACTTTACAAATGATTTATTATTATTATTATTATTATTATTATTATTATTATTATTATTATATTATTATGAGGCTATTATTGTTATTCTTATTATTATTATTATTATTAATTTTATAATTACTAATTTTATAATTATTAATTTTATTACTACTATTATAATCATTGTTATTATTTTTATTATTATTATTATTATTATTATTATTATATTATTATTATTATTATTATTATTATTATTATTATATTATTATTATTATTATTATTATTATTAAATACTATTTTAGTCATATTGAAAAAGAAAACGAAATAGGGAAAACCAAAACAATGAAACCTTAAAATAAAGTAAAAATTAAGTAATAAAAAAAAAAGCAAACTACATATATATATATATATATATATATATATATATATATATATATATATATATATATATATATATATATATATATATATATATATATATATATATATATATATAGTATATATATAAAAAGAGCAACATTTGATGCAATGGATTTTTACGTTTTTTTTAAATCAAAACGAAACCTAAAACAAAAAATACATAAACAATGGAAAAATATTGTCTTTCTCTTTTAAGAGTTATTATTATTATTATTATTATTATTATTATTATTATTATTATTATTATTATTATTATTATTATTATTATTATTATTATTATTATTACTTCAATTATAATTAAGGTATTATAATACTTTGTAAAAAAGAAATTAATTTTTTTTTTCAATTTCAAAAACTTATAAATTATAAAATATAACGAAATTTGTAATGATAAAGAATTTCTGAAAGGGGGCTTCTAACTTCATCAGAATATTGTGTCCTTTGAGTCCCAAAATAATAGAAGTATAATTAAATATAAGCAATTGGGTTTAGAGAATGCGCTTAATATAATCCACTATAGTAATTATAACACAATTATTGTACTTAATAATTGCAAAATAGCAACTAAAATATTAATTCTATTATTAATTAAATAAATATTAATTAAAACATTAATATTGTAATAGAAATAATTATAAACAATAATAGATAATAATAAATAATAGTATAATAAATGGTACTGCAATAACACCTTCTACTACTACTACTACTACTACTACTACTATACTACTACTACTAATAATAATAATAATAATAATAACAATAATACCAATAATAATATCAATAACACACA
>JABUQX010058023.1:62500-65000 GCA_015478945.1 Trachelipus rathkii
TAAGAAGATTTGGTTCCTTAAGATCGGATATTGTTCTCTTCTTATTGAAATCATTTTGTATGCCATTCTATGGAGCTAATTTATGGACGAATAAGTATAATATTAGTCAGGTTTACAGACAGTTTGAAGTTAGTTTTCACAATGCTTTAACAAAAGTTTGTGGAATTTCGAATCATTTTATTTATAATTCATTGGAATGACTCATGTTCGATCATTATTTAAACTATTTGAAATTATTCACTGTATTTAGATTATTTAGTAAGCCATGTAACTTTGTATATAAAAATGTAATATTGAAAAGGGGTATTTTGGTTAAGGATATTGAAAAAACATTTGCAACTAAATATGGAGTCATTAATTTATTTGATAATGATTTGGATGCTCTCAAAGCGAGAATAAAATTTGTTCAAAATAGGGAGGATCCCTTAAGATAACATGGGAGGATATGATTTTGTGTTAGCTAAGTTTAATTATATAGTACATAGTTTTATATTATTCAATATAATTTATTTTAATGTAATTATATTTTTTAATGTACTCAGTGTACGAAATAAAGAATTAAAGGCATCTATCTATCTATCTATCTATCTATCTATCTATCTATCTATCTATCTATCTATCTATCTGAATGATTTGAGCAGTTTCTTAGAGGGGCGTTAACGCCTGCTTTAGGTTACAAAAACATAAAATGAACAATATCATAAGCGAACATTTATTTATTTTTTATTTATTTTTATTTTATTTTCGTGCTAAAAAGATATGAGCTTTTCAATTTTATTTTCACGCAAAGGAGGTCATTTTGAGTCAGTAAGTTCGATCAGGTATTTTATCCATTTGTAAACATACTCGGATGAATGACTTTATGTATTCATGCGTAAGAGAGAGAGAGAGAGAGAGAGAGAGAGAGAGAGAGAGAGAGAGAGAGAGAGAGAGAGAGAGAGAGACGAAATTAAGATTTAAATAGTTAGGAAAAGAAGTAAAAGGCATTGAAAATTGCAAGAAAGTACAGAGGAGAGAGAGAGAGAGAGAGAGAGAGAGAGAGAGAGAGAGAGAGAGAGAGAGAGAGAGAGAGAGAGAGAGTCAATGCAATATAAAAATACATTTGAAGGCAATGAAATAACAAAATTTATAAATAAAAATAAGATATGAAAAATGGATTATATATATATATATATATATATATATATATATATATATATATATATATATATATATATATATATATATATATATATATATATATATATATATATATGGTGTTGTGTGTGTGTGTCTGTGCATAAAGAGATAGAGCACAATTATAATATTAAAAGATGATATCAAGAACCAAAGGTTAAGTATTAAACCAAATAGGCTCTATGTATTAATAAGTATATTATCTAATATTTGTGTGTGTATCTTTTCGTAGTATGTGCATGTTTGTGTTGCATGTATATACACACGAACGCTTGCGTGTGTGCATTTCAGTATAAAATTGTTTAGCAACCAAAAATCATAATTTACCAAACTTCTCTTTGCATTGTTAAGATTCAAAAGCCGTGAAAAGCAATTCATAATGTCTTGTTGGAACGCACATACGAACACACAAACAATATAAAACACATACGCACACACCCACACCCACGCACAAAACATGCACACAAACATAATGTACACATACCACATATAAATTCATTATTATCCCTGTTATGTATACAATGCTTATTATAATGAATTGTATTACTATCACTTTATTGCTTGTAATAATAATAATAATAATAATAATAATAATAATAATAATAATAATAATAATAATAATAATAATAATAATAATAATAATAATAATAATAATAATAATAATGATAATAATAATAACAAAGCCAAGAATTAAAATTAAGTAGTTTATTTTTTTTAGTCTATTTTTCTTAAATTTTTCCAATGGGGGGAAGAGAATATTTTTTCTCCATTTCGGATGGGGGTGTTAAGAAATTAGGGAGAGAGAAAAAGGGGAGGTAGGAGAGAGAAAAAAAGGGGGGGTACTAATTGGGGGAATGATTGAAGTATACGGTAAATAAAAAAGAAAGAAAAAAAAAGAATTGGGAATGATGAGATTTAAAGAAGCTAAAAAATGGCGTTGAGGGGGAGGGAGGGAAGGAGGGAGAATATAGAGTAATGGGGTAAAATTTTGGGGGGAAACGAGAGTCTAATCCCCCAATTTCATTCTCTTTCCCCCAACTGAAATGTCAAATAAGATGACAGATGTAAGAGAAGATTCCAAACACAGGTGTCTACCTTATGCCCCGAAGAACACTTTGGCGTGGTCAAGGATGGCTGACTCCGAAGAAGGCACAGAAGGGGTAGATAGAGAAAGAGTGAGAAAGAGAAAGAAAAGAAGGATTCGCAGGTGCAATAGATAGAGATGGAGAAGGAGGTGGAAGAGCAGGTGCAATAGATAGAGGAGAGAGAGAGAGAGAGAGAGAGAGAGAGAGAGAGAGAGAGAGAGAGAGAGAAGAGAGAGAGA
>JABUQX010058024.1:0-32500 GCA_015478945.1 Trachelipus rathkii
TTTATCATAGATACACAATATATATATACTAACGTACTTATATAATGATATATATAAGCACAATCTATTAGAATTTCCCACTTATTTTCTAATATATTTTCTTACTGGCAATGCCCTTCATAAGGGCCGATTCGGTTCGATATATATATATAGCTATACGCTATATCATCATACATATATATATAATAATATATATATATATTATACTATAATATCAATTATATATAATAAATATAATATAATAAAATATTATATTATATATATATATAATATATATATACTAATTATTTATATTCATAATATATATACTATATAAACAATTTCAATTTTTTTATTAACATAACCTCATTAAAATTTTATAAATTTCAGCATTGGTAATATGATAACCGAAAGTAGTACTGTGGCACTAAAATAATTTTCTTCATAAGCATTTTAGGATTCTCCAATAAAATTGCCTTATTTAATTTTTTTGCCATTGTTAAAAAAAAAAAGCGCACGAAAAAATTCTTAACAGTTTTTTTTTTTTTAAAAACAACAAAACGAAATGAAAATTTTTCAACCACTGAAAGATTAAAAAAGTATTCTGAGAAAAAAATATTTTTTTTTTTTTCTTTTTTTTTTTTTTATTTAATAGATGATGTTATGAAAATATTTTTAATCTTTAAGAAATGCTTTAAAAAACATAAATAACTTTTTCGCTATTTTTTCTTCCAAAAATAACAAGGGGAAATATATTTTTGGTTATTCACTTTTTTAGTTGGTTAGTTATGTTTTGCAGTTACGTAAAGGTTATGGTTTTTGAACGCATTAATTTGTTAGATTAGCTACGTTAATTAGTGTAGTGTAGTTGTTAGTTAACGTTAGTTAGCTTAAGTTTGTAGTTAAAAGTTAAAAATCGGATCTTAGTTAGTTAGTTGCTTAGTTAAGTTAGTTAGTTAGCACGTTAGTACGTTAGTTAGTTAGTTAGTTAGTTAGTTTAGATTGTTTAGATTAGTTAGTTAGTTAGTTAAGATAAGTTAGCAAAAATGTTTCATTTTAAGTAGTTAGTTAGTTGTTAGTGAGTAGTTAGTTAGTTATGGTTAGTTAGTTAGTTAGTACGTTTAGTTTTTTCCCGGTAGTTAGTCAATATAGTTTAATTGCTAGTTATGTAGATTGGTTGGCTAAGTGTTGAGTTGTAATTACTAGTTTAAGTTTGGCTTTTTATGTTAGTAGATGATTTGTTGCGTTAGGTTAAAAAGAGTCTTGTTTTAAAAGAGCAGGTACTTACCATGCATGGCATGACCCGTTTAGATGACTTACAAGCTGTTATAAGTCTTACTTTTGTACCTCCAAGGGAAGAAAATTTTTTTTTAGGAGGTCTCTAAATAGATATCTAAACGAAAAGAGTAAAACAATATATTTATAGTAATATATTATATGTGTGTGTATAATGTATATATATATAGTAGTATATTATTCTCTATATATTTAATATATATATATAATATATAATATATATATATATTAAATTATATATTAGTATATATATATAGTATGTATAATATATATTATATACTATATATATTATATATATAATATAATATAATATATATATATATATATTATAGTAAATATATATATAATATATATATATATATAATATATATATATTAGTATATATATATATATATATATAGCGTGGCCCTTTAAGTTTTTAAAGTTCTGAATTTTAAACGGGACACCCCGTAATATTGTTAGAAATGGCTAACGTAATAAATGTTTGAAATCTTGCCATAATAAGTCAACATAGTTAATGGCGGCGCATCGACGGTTGGAAATATTTTGCAGCATTATCAGGTTGTGAATTATAGGGATATCGTCCTACTCCAAGTAGCCTCACTTCTTGCCTTTTTTTTATTTTCAGGCAAAATACTCATTGTTGCTGAGAATAATTATCCTAATGAATAATATAATTTTAATGAAAATAATATTCAATATGAATAAATCATATGTAATAGTTAATGATCATAATAAAAGCTTATTGATCTAATAATAATTAATTTAATAAATAATAATAATAATATATAATTAATAATAATTTAATAATTAATAATTAAATAATATAATAATAATTAAAATTTAATAATAATAATAATGAATAATAATAATTAATAATTAATAATTAATAATAATTATAATAATTAAAATTACAAATTACAATAATAATAGATGAATGAACATAATACTTATATAATAATAGATAATAATAATAATTAATAATAAATAATATAATAATAATAATAAATAAATAATAATTATAATATAATATAAATATGATTACAATATAAATAATAATAATAATAATTTATAATAATTAATAATGCAATAAAGGTTCAGTGTCTACTTCAGTTTTCTACTGACTACATGATATAAGATGGCGTTTTTGTTTTGCAAACATTGAAACGGAGGGACAGCTGGACGGTTTAATTTTTGTTGGGCCCATATGTGGAAAGTCAAAAATTATTGGTTCAAAATTACTTTTTTTTCTAATGGCAGCCTTTAAGGGTTCCTGGTTATTTTACAATATTTGAGACGCAGCAAAGTGATACCTAAATTTACTCTCAAGTGCTCGTCTAGTTTATAAAAATGAAGAGAAACGTAGAAGTGTTGTTGCGCAGAAAGCGACTAATCCCAACTAAAAGTGTCAGCACAGCATGTGAGAAAACTGGAGGCCCCCAATACAATAATGGAAGCATGCCTCGTTAAAAAGAGCACTGCAAAGGAAGTTTATGAGCTTTGAAAACATATTCCGAGGAAAATGAATTCCTGGGGAAAAAACATTAACGATCTTTTTTTGATAATCGCCCAAGCTGACGCTCTTCACTCTTCATCACCCAATTTGAAGAAGATGCGTAGTTTCTCCCCTCTTAATCAAAGAAGAGAAAGGTTAAGAGGGTCAATTGTGATTGGTTAAGATTCCATGTTTTGGACCAGAAAAAAAAAGAAATAGAAGAAGGGCTGTTCGTAAAACAACGAAGAGGTGGAATAGAACAATTGCATGTAGCAAAAGGATTTTATAAAAACAAATGGGATTTTTAAGCATTTTTTTTTCATTTCAGAATCTTTTATTATTATTATTTATTATTATATTTATATTTTATTAATATTATTATTATTATTTTATTATTTATTATATTATTTTATTTATTTATTATATTATTTATTATTATTTATTATATTATTATTATTATTATTATTTTCATTATATTATTTTTAGAATTAGACGAATTTATAGGTTATAGTCAGAATTTTTGGAATCTATAATGTTTCAGACGTATCTCTTCTTTAGGAAGTTAGGGTGAACTTCGTCTGTATTTTAAAAAACAATGCGAGCATATCAAAAAAATAATCTTACTATTTACAATTTCTATTAGTTTTTATTTTTTTATTAACTATTTTTTAACTTTAAATTGTTTTTATTGTTATTACACCGATATTTCATAGGAAACATCATTTACTGACCCTGTAACAGACCTATACAAATGAGATTTGGAGAACACCTCACAAAGCGAGACAACTAGGTTGTCATGCATTCTGAATACAAGTCTAACACATAGTCAATGTCATACACCCCACAGTTTTTTTAAACAAGTTAAAAAAAGCAAAAAGTACAGGGTTAATAAACCTAGTTAGTTCTTACTTTTTGAATAAGTTGCAAAACTCAGTGAATCGTGAATGCTGTTTAGAATATTATCTGCTGCAGCTGAGGGCCTTTGGTCATGACCCTACAAAATAGTTTTTATAAACCGCAGTTTATATATCTCACGATGCTGTCGAAAGCGTATAAGAAATGAAATAGCAGGATACATATTTAATAAGTTCAAGGAGGCATTTTTAATTTTACACATGTATAACGGTACACAGGCGGATGGAATAATCTGACCAATGTTACTGGCGACGGAAACCGTTTTAGAAGACTTCCAGTTAATTATAATTCGTGGGAGGTTAGTAGAATTAAAATTATTTAGGAGGTACCAGCCGATATTATAATTCGGTAGGGCAAGAACCAAATAAAGCTTGCATGCCGTATTTGAGGTACTTTAGAGAAAGTGGACTCGTCAGCGAAAGATGTTTGAAACCGTTTGATTTGATACAACTGTATACAAACACAGATCGATCTTCAAAGGTGCCTGTAAAAAATTTACTAGAACAAAAATTTAAATACAAAAGATATTAATTATGTAATTTTCCAAAGAACTATTATTATTATTTGAAATTTATTATTTTTGAAGGCTCTGGTATTTCGAATCACAGTCTGGCCATTTTTTTGCGTACCAGACACTTTTTCATAGTATTTAAGATAAAGGGTTTACAAGAAAACTTGGTCCATAATGGATAAATTAAAATATTCACACCGACGGTATAACTGGATGAATTGTGATTTTAAAAGAAAAAAGTCATCAAATACCGCAAGATTCTCCTAGATTTTCTTTGAAAATAACTCTTAGAGGAAAAAAAAACAAAGTTGCAGAAGATTATAGAAAACTTGTAGAACTTATTCGCAATTTTCCTTGGGAGGAACTTCCTCCTCGAGGTATCTCTTTCCGTGATGACAGGCCTTTTCATATTGCCAGGTGGATGGCCACAAAGAAGCTTATCTATTTGCCTTAAAATTTTTTTTTCCTGTAAACAAATTTTGAAAATATTGCCAAATGAAAATAAGTAGTTAGAATTTCAGAGATGTGTGGTCTATTTATTGCTTGCTTAGTATAAAACCCATGGATTCGCTCATAATATTTTGCGATAGACACTCGGCCAGAACCTGTTCAAAATCGAAATTTCCTAAAAGACCTTTTACTTGTATAAGATAGTTAATGGAGGGAAAAATCAACAACTTAGCTTTGCAATAAATTTGCCACATCATTCTATGGTTACCTTCTTTCAATTGAAGCAGCTCCTTGCCATCATCATTTTTTGATGAAAAAATGTATTCCAGTTACAACAAAATTAAAAAATGGTTTAGAGAAAACTCTGCGGGAAAATTATGATGTGTCTGAGAAAAATGTAAATAAGGTAACAGTTCATCCCATGGACGTGGATCATTATATAGGAACAGGAACAGATGATTTACTTTTTCATTGAATCCAGAAATTAAAGCAATTCTTTGGAAAATTTTTTCAATAAAAACAGATTTCTTTGGATTATGCAATCCTTCTGAATGGAAAGTCAATGAAAACTGTTCAGAGAAGGAAAGACAAATTTGTGCAATGGGGCTGCTTAAAGGTTGTAAACGATGTTTGCAAGAACTGGGGGGAGGTTTTTTTGTTAAGTTAATGGAGGAATATAACAAAATATTGACTAAAAATGAGGAATGACAAAACAGTTTATTTTGCAAAATTGTATCCGCATATAGACGACGAATATCCATGATGCTAAGAGATAATCGAACAATATCTCGAGCGCCCTAAATTTTAAGCTAAAGGCAAGATTCATATGTTATTGTCTGTATCGAAATTAATACATTTTAAATACCAAACAAACCATTTCATCATATGCGGCCGCCTCTTGTTTCTTTCGCCCCTAAATATCGCTGAAATTTTAGAGAATAAACGTGACTATATATGGAAAAATTCTAAGGGGTGTCTCCAAAGTTTTCTCAAATTTATTTTTTTGCCCCCTTATAGGGGCGGGTAAAAAAATAATAAATCTAATTAATATATATATTATATATATAGTATATATAATGGTATATAATATATATATATATATATTTATATTATATATTATATAGTAATAATATTAATATAATGATAATATAATTATAGTATATATTATAATATATATATTTATATATAATATATGTATATATATATTATATATCATAATATATAGATGTTAATATTGCATAATAATCCGCATATATAATAAAGATTGTTAAAGAAAGAAACAATATTATTATAACTGTTGCTTGAATCAAGTTTTTTGGCTTGGAGGATGGCTCAGTCGTAACGCACCGGGTATATTGTCCTCAGTCGGCACATGGCGGTTAGTTTCAATCCGGAGAAGGCATGTTAATCTTTACCTTTCGTATTATATTTCTTTTCTTTAACATTAGTATAATTGCGATTATTATTGCATAATAATCACAATCAAAAACGTTCAACCGAGGGATAGGACAGGCTTGGACACCTGTGATGTCGCCTTTGGTGAGGGAAGCTTCAGTTGCTATAACTGTTCCTTGGAATCAGTTTTTTTGGCTGGAGGATTGGCTCGTGTCGTAACGCACGCGGGTTATATTGTCCTCAGCGCAACATGGCGGTTTGGATTCAATCCGAGAAGGCCAAGTTAATTCTGTTTCCTTCACTATTATATGTTCTTTCTTTAACATATATAATTGCTATTATTATTCAATATTTAATATTCTACATATAAAGAACGAGGGATAGACAAGCTGGCATGGTGAGTCGCCGAAGGGAGCTCAGTTGCTTATAACTGTCTTGAACCAAGTTTTTTGGCTTGGAGGATGGCTCAGGTTCGTAACGCAGCCGGGCTGATATTGTCCTCAGTCGCAGTACATGGCCGGTCAGGTTCAATCGCCGGAGAAGCAGGGAAACTACTTCCTATTATATGTTGCTTTCTAATATATTATATATTATAGCTATATATAGACAATATATAATATATATATATAATAAATATATATATATATATATATATATATATATATATAATATATATATATATATATTAATATTAATTGTAATATTATATTTATATATATATATATATATATATATATATATATATATAATATTATATATATATATATATATATATATATATATATATATATTATTATATATATATATATAATATATATATGGAAGTGTGAAAACTAAGAAGTTACCCGGCATCAATATCTCGAAAAACTAAGAAGATTAGGTACTATTGGAGAACCAACGCACTACTTGTGGGGGATAGGTGAGTTAATTGAAATATTCAGGGGAAGGTTAGATTGCTTAAACCATTCCAAGCGAAGGACGAAAAAGTTAAGGGAGCTTGTGAGGAAGCAGGGTCGACGAAGGAAAGAAAGTGAGAGTTTATTTTGGAGAGGAACGATTCCCGTGATTAAACGTAAGTAGTCGAATTTCATTAAGGGTTTCTTTTTATATATATGTACGAAGAGTTTTTTTTCTGTGGAAAAGTTTTTAATTATAAAATGTTTGTATTAAAGGGGAACTAATCCTGGAACGTGGAAGTGATTGCTGCATCTCTGAGACGAGGAAATTATTTGTCAAGAATTTTGATGCAAAGAAAACGTTGCCTAATCGAGCAGGAAGATAACAGTATACTATAAAACGAGAGAACTTTCTCAACCCACGAAGTTGGAGCCAGTGGTGGAGTTGGAATGATCATACAGTATATGTTAGCAAACATTCGTGAGTAGCCGAAAGTTTGTGTAAAATCTGAAACTGTAAGTGTCTTTAATTAATTATTTTTTATTATAACGTGATTCTGCTGATTTATCAGAATATATTTGTTCTGGATATTTTGAAAACATTTAAATCAATGAAATAGGATTATATTAATGAACTATTGTTTGTAGAAGGTGAAACGATATTTAAGTTTAATTGTTTCGAACATTATTTACTTCTGCGAGTTAGACGTTGATTATAGTCATAAAAGCTTGGCTTTCCTGAATGGTGATTAAAAACTATTTGATGAACTATATTAATTGTGTTATATATTTTAATTAACATGATTTGAACCTTTACCTCCGTGTGTATAACTTTTACTTCTGTGTGCATAACCTTTAACTCCGTTGTATGTATTTGATCTATAGTGTTTAATCGTATTATTTGTGGGCGAATAAATTTTACTATTTGGTACTAGTGTTTAAAATAAATCTGTAAATAAAGATAGGGTTTAGGAATTTACGAATATTGTTAATTATAATACAAAAATCACTTGCGTTTGTTTTCTTCCCTCTCCATTTGCAAATTGGGTTCTGAGTTGAAAAGTAACTTAACGGAGACTTGGAGGGTCAGTCCGTTACAGTGGTGGTTCTGTAGTGTGTGGATCAAACCTTTGTCGATTTATTTTGCAAAAATGGAGAGGAGGGATAGGTTAAATCCATTGAATAGATGGGGAACACCAAAAAAATGCGTTGTTTGTAGGTCGGTGACTCATTTTGGGGCAGATTGTCCGATGAAAGGGAAGTGGGCAAAGAATGGGGGAAAGGAAAAGCAGCAAGGGAGAATGGGGGAGACGAGTGAAAAATTGGGGGATGAAGTAGCAGTTTTTTTTAGAACGGATGAAGAAAAAAAGAAAGTAAACTGGGAGAGAAAAAAAGCAGAAATAAAAAGGGTTATGAAAGAAATGAAGGAGGATAGAGATTATAGAGAATGGTGGAAGGGACAATTTAAAGAGAAGAAAGATTGAGTAAAAGAGTCAGTATAGATTGAAGTTTGATAAAAAAAAAAATTTTTTTTTTTTTAGTCCTCGAAAAAAAAAAAAAAAAAAGAAAAAAGGAGAGGGAAAAAGAAAAAAAAAAAAGGAGAGAAAAAAAGCATGTAAAAAGAAATTTTTTCTTTTTTTAAGTTTGTGTTTTCTTTTGTAAGTTTGGGGATATCCCAAAACTTGGGTTGGGAGGAATATTGGAGAACCAACTACTTGTGGGGGATAGGTGAGTTAATTGAAATATTCAGGGGAAGGTTAGATTGCTTAAACCATTCCAAGCGAAGGACGAAAAAGTTAAGGGAGCTTGTGAGGAAGCAGGGTCGACGAAGGAAAGAAAGTGAGAGTTTATTTTGGAGAGGAACGATTCCCGTGATTAAACGTAAGTAGTCGAATTTCATTAAGGGTTTCTTTTTATATATATGTACGAAGAGTTTTTTTTTCTGTGGAAAAGTTTTTAATTATAAAATGTTTGTATTAAAGGGGAACTAATCCTGGAACGTGGAAGTGATTGCTGCATCTCTGAGACGAGGAAATTATTTGTCAAGAATTTTGATGCAAAGAAAACGTTGCCTAATCGAGCAGGAAGATAACAGTATACTATAAAACGAGAGGACTTTCTCAACCCACGAAGTTGGAGCCAGTGGTGGAATTGGAATGATCATACAGTATATGTTAGCAAACATTCGTGAGTAGCCGAAAGTTTGTGTAAAATCTGAAACTGTAAGTGTCTTTAATTAATTATTTTCTATTATAACGTGATTCTGCTGATTTAAAAAATATATACTGTCGGAAACAACCTTTCCGAATTGTCATCACCTAACAAAAGACAATTCGTTTCGGGAATAGAAACTTTAATAACATTGGCTTCTAATGATTTGTAAGAATTTTGTGAACCTTCCTATAAATGCCGATATAAATGGCTAATCCGAATCTTCGTGATTAAAAAAAAAACTTATGATTATTAGAGTTTTTTATTTAATTATTTTTTAATTAACATAATGCTGTTGTGACATGTCTTAACCCCGATTATTTACATATTTCTGTGTGCATAACCTTTAACTCCGTTGTATGTATTTGATCTATAGTGTTTAATCGTATTATTTGTGGGCGAATAAATTTTACTATTTGGTACTAGTGTTTAAAATAAATCTGTAAATAAAGATAGGGTTTAGGAATTTACGAATATTGTTAATTATAATACAAAAATCACTTGCGTTTGTTTTCTTCCCTCTCCATTTGCAAATTGGGTTCTGAGTTGAAAAGTAACTTAACGGAGACTTGGAGGGTCAGTCCGTTACAGTGGTGGTTCTGTAGTGTGTGGATCAAACCTTTGTCGATTTATTTTGCAAAAATGGAGAGGAGGGATAGGTTAAATCCATTGAATAGATGGGGAACACCAAAAAAATGCGTTGTTTGTAGGTCGGTGACTCATTTTGGGGCAGATTGTCCGATGAAAGGGAAGTGGGCAAAGAATGGGGGAAAGGAAAAGCAGCAAGGGAGAATGGGGGAGACGAGTGAAAAATTGGGGGATGAAGTAGCAGGGTTTTTTAGAACGGATGAAGAAAAAAAGAAAGTAAACTGGGAGAGAAAAAAAGCAGAAATAAAAAGGGTTATGAAAGAAATGAAGGAGGATAGAGATTATAGAGAATGGTGGAAGGGACAATTTAAAGAGAAGAAAGATTGAGTAAAAGAGTCAGTATAGATTGAAGTTTGATAAAAAAAAAAAATTTTTTTTTTTTAGTCCTCGAAAAAAGAAAAAAAAAAAAAAAAAGGAAAAAAAAAAAAAAAAAGAAAAAAAAAAGGAGGAAAAAGATTTTTTTTTTTTAGTTTTGTGTTTCTTTGTTTATGATGGCCGCGTCAAGTGATGTCCTGATTGGTAAAACAAACTACTTGTGGGGGATAGGTGAGTTAATTGAAATATTCAGGGGAAGGTTAGATTGCTTAAACCATTCCAAGCGAAGGACGAAAAAGTTAAGGGAGCTTGTGAGGAAGCAGGGTCGACGAAGGAAAGAAAGTGAGAGTTTATTTTGGAGAGGAACGATTCCCGTGATTAAACGTAAGCCGAAGTAGTCGAATTTTTTCATTAAGGGTTTTTCTTTTTTTATATATATGTATACAAAAGGTTTTTTTTTCTGTGGAAAAGTTTTTTTTAATATATAAATGTTTGTATTTATTTTAAAAGGGGAAAAACTAATCGGAAAGATTTTGAGCTTGATGTGGGTGACAAACAGCTATCAGAGAGGCTTATATGACAGGGTGACATCTTCATGCCCCAGTTAGCTACGTACAGTCAAATGTGATATGTATACAAATTTTCTTCACGCATTTTGACTTCGATGGGAGGAGGAGGCGAGAGCGTTTAATAACGTTTTCTAGGAAAATTACAAGTTTGCCGAAATCGTTGCTTAGCCGAGTATCTTTCTAACTTTTGCTAAGTATAGTATATATATATACTATAATTAACGATTGAGTGACTTTCTCAGATCCCACGTGATAGTATGGAGCCGTGTATAGTATGGGGAATATTGTATATTAATATAAAATACATTAAATTTATGTATATGTTAGCAAACATTCGTGAGTAGCCGAAAGTTTGTGTAAAATCTGAAATACTTATATTAGTAAGTGTCTATATATAATTATTATTTTATATTATGTTATTATATTCTATCTCAACTAGGTAGAGACTAACTGATGATCTTCTTTTGTTAATATAGGCCTGATTTTTCAGTCATTTCATGCATTTGAGGAAATTTATCCGTATGATTCGTCATAGGAATGCTCGATAATTTGCTTTTTGTAATTATAGTTATTAATCAATATTCAGAGCATAGAAATAAACTATAAGATGCTTACCTCACACGTAAAGAAATATTACTTCGATAACATATGTCTAATATAATTGTTTGATATTTCTACGCATATAGAGTGGATACCACTCGAGATGTGTTAATTATCACACAGGTTGAGTTAGCGAATATTAGTACAAACAAATAAGAATCGACTGTAGTGGGTATTGTTACTAGGCTCTACCACGCGTCATTCTTGTTATGCTTGGTAGATGATCTTGTCTATTCGATAATAATCAATCGTTTAATATTAATTCATATATTACGCGATAATCGGGCTTATACTCCTGTCACAAATGATGATGCATGTTTTTGCAATTATAAACTCTTTAATATTTAACTTCTATTTTGCTATTATCCGTAAATCTGACGGGCTATCTATATTATTGTGTTTATATATTTTAATTAACACTGATCATCACTTATGAACACTCTATTATACCTCAGTGATTGCATATGACCTCATAATTACTCATCATAAGTTAGATGACCTGCATCAAGAACGTCTATCAAGGCCTTTTTAAGCATCGCCAAGATTTTGTATGTATTGGACAATTGATCGTCATAGATAGCCTTAATACTTAGGCAGTGCCAATGTATTTTTGAATTCCGGTGAGTGTCGGATAGATTAAATGTATGGTTATCTAAGTGATTTTTATTATATAAATATTCTAAATTCATCTGTAGAAGCATTTTGAAAAATGGAGAATTTTTGAAGAGGTATAGGGTATTTAGGTCATAGTGATCTCTGACAGCTAGATCTTCATAGGATGAGGAGATGGAGTAGGATTGTTCAAGGAATAAGATCCATTGTGATATATTGTATAAGCATCGTTCATGGCTTTGTTGGGAAAGTTTGAGGCAATTTACATTATAGTCGACGTGTACAGTCGACACATTAATATTTGGTGTAAAGGATTAATAGTGTGACTCAATCTCAAGCTCTCATAGAGAGAATTTTTAGCTTTCGTTTACGCGTTTCTTAATCTGTAAAGAAACTGCCATGTTGAGTTGTTTGTTCAATAAAATGATAAACAGAACACTTCGTCACTTGTGTCGAAAGTTTTTGTTACAATGTTTAATCTGAAAAGTGTAAGGAACATTGGAAGGGGTGCTTCAATCAGGCGTGACGCGAGCCTATAGACAGAGAAGTTATAGGATAACATCATATGCCTATAATTTACTAGGCGAGTAAAGTTTATTCGAGAAAGAGGAAGGTTAAACAAGTTGTATCCAAAAATGTTGTCGAGTGCGACTAAAAAGGATAAGTAGTCATCACTAAATTTACGGTTACCAGAGAGAAAGGTTGATATATCTGCATGGCATCTTGATACACGGCATCATAAACAATAAGCGAGACATTGGGCTGTATGCGGACCTAGACCGCAATTTCTGTATGATACTGGAGTAGGAAATAAAAAATTGAGTACCAAAGATAAATTTTATTTTTTTGTTTTTGGTTAGATTATATATATAATTATGTTTCATTGTTTTCCTCACATAATTAACTTTACTTTAGCCGATCTCAACTCTTCTTATAGATTATATCTCCATTTAGATACCGTAATTGAATGTACGAAGGCTCTATACGAGATAGAATGAATCTCTTAGTATTATCCTTGAACTTCTATTTAGTACCGTTTTTCTTGTCATTTGTGTACGTGGAATTCACCGCCTCATAAGAATGCTCCCTCAGTCTCGTTTTATTTTTTTTTTCACGAATTTCCGTCTTTAAAACTGACCGCGATTTACAGTGTATTGTGTACTGATTTTAAACGAATGGAATACAGACATATATAAGTGATGGATATGTACTTTGTGTGCTTTTGGTTATTAGCTTATGTAAGTATAAATAAATTTAATTTTGGTTTATATTACAACTAATTCAGGGAATCAAACTATTTCGTATGGCAACCCCGATCTTGATCATTTGGATTAGAAATTTGATTTATGCTGCATTTATTCAGTTGATGGAAGAATGCTCTCATACAAGTGTCAGTGACGGGGGGGCCTATCCTACGCTCGGGGCCATACCTTGCTTGTCCACATGGTTTTTCGGTGGAACAGACAACGTGCTGGAGGAATTCGGCTCATTGCGGTCGCCCGGACCACTACGCTCACCCTACAGAATGATGCCCGACCATTTCCTTTACCGTGCTGCGAAGGCCTCGATTTCTTGCACCCACTATATCAAAAAATTTCATAGGCTAAGATATTGACATATTAATAAGTATCGAACAGTGTCGAAGATTCCATGAGAAACAATTTAAACTTTACGTTTTTGTGTGTATCAACGCTACGATTATATTATAATAACCGAAAATAATTTCCCTATCCTGCAATTGTATTATCCTCTATATATATATTATTATATGAGTTTTACTCTACTACTAAAATTAAAAAGTATATGGAGATATAAATAAAAAAAATATAATATAATTAAAATTATTATTATTTTTTCATTTTTCCGTACAAATTTTATACGTATACTGAATCATCATATTAGTGTTGTCTATCAGCATGATCTCACTTTATTTCGTGCAGTAAACCTATTGCGGTTAGTTTATGAGATATGTGTTTAGATTGTAACTCGCGCGGAGCGGATGGCGGTATAGTTACTGCTTTCTATTAAGTTATGGTATATATATACTACATATATAATCATATTATATAATATATTATATTAAATATATTTAATCTTTATATCTCATTACATGCCCTATAATATTTCGATTTTATGCTCCTAGTTCTTTATTTAGAAAAGGCTGCTAGAATAGAAGTGCGTAACGAGAATCAGGTTATTCCAAAACTCATCAATATGCACCCCTACCAGCCTCATTTCTACTCATCCTCTGACCTTTATATAAATATTTAAGATTTTACAAAGGATTATATACTTTTTTGCCACTAGTATTGAAATGTAAATAAATATGGAAGGTTGTGACTTGAGATAACTATCAATTTACAGCCTATTTTCTGCTGAGTAGTTCTGTTTATATCGTATATCTTATATCATATTATTAAGGCCAACATTGCTATAATACTCTTATCTTTACTTGGAACACTAGTTGATGGACAGTGCCAGTATTTCCCTTCAAGTTATTACTAAAAGCCGTGGGTTAAACATTTACTGATTTATACATTTATTCCGACAAAGTTGTCGTTTCTTGTTTTGCCTGGTCGATAGTTATTCAATCATTTGCCACTACATCTTTGTAATGCGTTTGTTCTTCATTACTTACTGGACTGTGTAAATTTCTTCCAGTGAATCTTTATTGATTTACTTGTAGAAGGTGTGGTTCTGTAGATTTCGTTATTCCTTTTAATGGGGTGGCGAATTAATCGACAATTCGGATTGAAGTTTTTTCAACTGCAACACAAGGTGACGATTTAACTGGTTCTATAACGGGTGTCTAAGTAAGTTGCAATAGTAGGAAGGTCATTAATTTCCACAGAACTATAAAGCCTAGTTTAATTCTAATTTCATGCCATCTTTCAATCTTTTTAAACCGGCATGTCTTTATCATTTGAAGATGGTTCCAATATTTCTCTTAGCGTTGAGATTAATGGAATTACACCGGAGACAGAAGATGTAGAGGCGCTATTTTTTTGGTAATCCCGAATCTCATGTGACTCTGTTGACTCAATTATTATGAACTATGATGTGGGATCATGAGTCATCATTACACAGTTGAATCGAATCCCATGTCTCTCATTTAAATTTGCGTGGAGATTCCATTATTCTTAAATATTTTATTATACCCAATTCTTTGAGTAAACATATACTTAGTGACAATAATTAAATATTATAGCGCAACTAATCTTCGCAGGAGAATAATTGCCGGATTATATATATGCGTGATGGTATACTTTAAATATGTGCGGTATGTCTCCTTAACTCAGGATATTGCGTGTTGTCTTATGTTTCTCGATTTTTACTTCTCTATTTCATTTCAAACTATTCCTTATCATTGCTATATACCTACTCTATAGATATATGTGTAGTATATATATATATCATATATATATATATATATTATATATAGTATTAAATAAGATAGATGACTATAATTTACCAGGGTATTTCATTCATAGAATGAATATATAGAATAATATATAAATGCTTATATATATATATATATATAAGTGATTTAATGAGTATATAGATGAAATAAGCTTATATAGCATAAAACGTGATCTCGTAAAAAGGGTAATAAAGCCTACATATGTACCTTTTATTAATATACCGCCACCTACCTTTTCACTACTATATATATTTATAGTTAATATTAATTATATATAATATTTAATATAGTTTAATTATGCCTACTAATATATATATATATGAGGGAGAGTACACGCATACACTCGAACGATGAAATTACCTCCCTTTTAATGGTGCGCCTTATCTTTTTTTGCGTTCAATCTTCACACACTCATCCTTCCATGAACATATTACTAACACCATTTATCCCAACATATCATATACACAGATTTAAGTACACACCCCACTTCTAGATAACACTTACAGACATCCCTACTACTCATATTCCTGTGTGCGGGGAGAAAGAATTTCCACATTGTACATCCTGCTTGTCGTAGAAGTCGACTAAGGGCGGTGGTAGTTTGGGTTGGCTTGCCCACTACCACCCCTATCTCTTGCTAGGATTGCTGATGCATGCCTCGGAGATGGTCGTGATGGCCGTAAGCGACCTTCTATCTCTAGGCGAAATTGTAAGAATCGTCTGGGGATATGGAATGTTAGAGCAATAAATGGCAAGGAGAAAAGGAGAGAGATGATGGAGGTATTAGAAAGGGCAAATTTGATTTGCTCGCTGTTGTGACTGAAACAAAGATGAAAGGAAAAGGTGAAATTAAAGTGGTGTGGTGTGAAATGTGTGCGTGCTGGTGTGGAAGAGAATGAGAGAAGGAGAGAAGGAGTTGCAATTTTGATGAGTGACCTGTGGGTACAAGCTATGGTAGACTTTGTGGGTGTGAGTTAAATTTAAGGTTAAATTTAAGTTGTAAGGTCAAGCAAAAAAAAAGGGTGTGGGATTGTGACGTATGTCATCTGAGGGAAACGTTTGAAGAGAGTACTATTTTTGGGATAATCAGGAAGATGTTTTGGCTTTGTGAGTAGGGGTTTCAGATTAATTATGTTGGTAGGACTTGGATGGTTCGATAGGTGATCAAAAAAGGGATGGTATAACAGGTGGTTTTGGTGGTGGTGGGGAAGGAAAATGAGAAATGGTATGAAGGTTGATTGAATTTCTGTAAAGAGAGAGGTATGTGTGTAAGTGTAATACTTTCTTTAACACAAGAGTATTCATAAGTATACTAAGTTGGTGTAGTTTAGAGAGATGGTATCGAAGTTGAAAAGTATGATTGATTTTGTGTTTGGGAAGAAGATATTGAAGTATTGTGTTGGATGTTAAAATCAGTGAGGGGTTTAGGATGGGATTATCGGATCATATGTTGTTCTATGTAAAATTAGTTAGTGGGGGCTTGGGATGGGAGAGGGAAGGTGATACGAAAGGAAGTAGTAAAATTAAGAGTGAGAAGTTAAGTGTGCAAGATAATAAAGGATAATATGTAAGAGCGCTCGCTAGTAAATCGGTTGAATGTGAACAAGTTGGATACTGAACAAAATCTGGGGCAAATGAAGGAAGCAATGTTAGTAGTGCAAAGGAAGTGTGTGGATGTGTAAGTAGGAAGTAAGAATGTTTAAAGCGAATGGTGGAATGAAGAGGTTGATGAAAGCGGTTAAAGGTAAAAAAGAAGCCGGGTTGAATTGTACTAAAAGCAAATGATGAAGTTTCAAAAAGAAAGATGTTTGGAATATATAAGGCGAGGAAAAAAAGAAATTACAATAAAAAAGGTGTTTTACGTAGGCGAAACGAGGTAAGATGACAGTGGAAGGAAGGATGAATGAGACATGACAAGGAAATAGGGAAGCTCTTCTTGGAAGGAAGCGCGAAAGGTTTAAGAATCGAATAAGGGGAATCTGCCTTAGAATAATGAATAGGGATTGGTGCTTTTGTAACTGATGATAATGGATGTGAGCGGAGTGTTGGAAAGAACACTTCGAAAATCTGCAACAATATTAACAGTAATGATAAGGTGTAGTGAATGTGTGTGGTTTTTGATTGGTGCAAGAAGGAATGGTATTTTGGGGATGAGGTATATAATAGGAGGTATGGTGGTGAGAAGAAAGTGAAACGTGTTAGCAAGACAATCGACCTTGGAGTTTTAACAGTGAAATAGATACAAGATGCGGAGGACGCGCCATTGGTGATTGATTGGATTGGAAGTTGTGTTAAAATTAAGACGTGTTTATGGCGGGTATAGTTCCAAGGGATTGGAGATTCAATAGGCGCAGCGACGGAGCCGAGCGTTCAGACGCTATGGTGAATAGTAGCCCGTGTGTATAAGTCGGTGATAAGGCGCACGAAAAAAGGGCTGATACAGTGGAAGAGTGTATAGTGGGCAGAATAATTTTTTGATGGTCCTCGCTACGTGAAGTTGGAGGTACTGCTCGGTACTTTTGGTCGAAAGAGGGTGTTGCCGGTCGAGTGATGAGGGACTGATTGCGTGAAGAACAAGGTGCGTTTAGGGGTGGTAGAGGGATGTGTGATCAAATCTTTACATTTGAACCAGAATGGATTGACGAAACATGAGGGAGCAAGGAAGAACTTAACATTCATTATTAAGGTTTTATGGATTTTTACACCAGGGTCATGATTGAAACTTAAATACAGGGCAAGCTTCCCCCTACTGGCAGGATTAGTCGCGAGCTATATCGGTGTTTCTGCGTCCTGTAGGCACTTGCACGCCTTGTTAATGTTATATTACAAATAGTATGGACCTCTGACGATCCTACGTGAAAGCGTCACATTTCTCTCTTCAGAATCGTTTTGTGTAGAATAAACCGGTGTGTCAATTTAGGTGATCTGGCTTATAGGATTTACTACCGAGCTGGTTCTTCTGAGACAGGTGTTTGTGGTTATTTCTCCCTTGGTACTCTCACATGATAGGTATATGGATGGGGGTTCTATGAAAGATTGGATTCGCGGGGTTGCCGGCAACACGATGAGCCTCTCTCGGACAATGGTGTAGAATAATAGAGAATGTACGAGAGTGCCGCTAACCAACCGAGCTGTTTAAGGGTGCTTTCACTCTACCCTTTCATATAGGTGGATGCGCCGATGATTTAAGAGATCTATAGATGGCGAGGTCTGAGGGATATACTTGGAGGATTGGTTGGAGAGATATTTGGCAAGGGTGTGTTGTTAACAAGGAGGGGTTGAAAGTTAACTGTACTCGATATTGAGCCTAAAGTGTTATTAGCGTTGTACCCAGTTGTATAGTATTCTTTCACTTCACACAAACCAAGAGACTCATTAATAAGCATTATACGTAGCAGTTGGATAGTTATACGGTGATTGAGCAATTGTGTATTTCGAACGTGAAAAAAAGTCTGATGTGATTTTTATTTGTTTAGTTGATGGTTAACGATTTAGGAATTTCAGAATGCTTTAAGACCTTTAGGACGTAATGGTGCTCGTTCGGATGTAAGGTAATTAATCAGTGCAGGGGATTCCAGGAATGGATGCTATGATATACGGCACAATTGACTCTATTATTGTATGTTCTATTATGTAAATTAGTTGGAATGCGGGTGAGTGCTGGAACTGCTGAGTAGGTGAATGGTTTAGTACGAAAGGGGAAGTAACGGTAAAATTAAGAGTGGTCATAGCTTAAACTGAAGCAAGAGAAATAAGTGGATAAGTCATGTTCAGATAGCGCTCAGATAGTAAAATCGGTTGAAGTGTGAACAAGTTGATACTAGAACAAAACTGCTCACCCTACAGTGAACGCGCAATTCTGCAAGTGTTAAGAGGACAGTGCTAAACATGGAAGTGCTGTGGGCAATGTGCTTCAAGATAGGACATTGTCAAGAATCGCCCTTAACAGCTTACATGGTGGATTATTGGAAGACTGTGAAATGATATATCTAGAGTTGTTAATAGGCACCAGTCAAACCATTTAGAAGCGCTACCAGTGTCATGCAACTTTTGTCACTACATAAGACATAATGATGATAGATTCATAAAGAAGTTGCTATTGTGTGGATAATTATATAAGAGGAAAATTAAGAATATATCTAAATAGGTGTTACGTAGTAGAAAACAAGAGTTAGTAGAATGTATTTAAACTAGATTTGCTAGAAATCTAATTTAAACATAAGAATATATTGACTATATAGATAAAAAGCCAAACATATGGGCCTATCGGACTGTCCTCCAAGTCAACTACCACTATTCCCAAACTATGCTCTCATATGCATATATCACACAAAGTACACCTAAATAGGTACTTGATCAATTTGTTGTATTACTACAAATCCACCAATTTGGTTTAGTCTAAAAATTCTATTAATTGTATATATAAATATTAGATACCCAAACTTCATCCCACATAATGGGTGACCAATGTAAGTCATTTTTCTACATATCCAACTAACGGAGCATATAACATAATCACATACTATATCAAAGTTGCGACCAATATATCGGAGCTTGTACTTATGAGACAAATTATATAATCGCATTTACACTAACCTCCATCCTTAATCTAAATAACGACATATTACCCTAACCCTTTCATATCACAAGTCCAATAGAGATACAACATAACTCATTACAATTATCTCCTCTGGCTAAGTATAGGACATATATCTATTATTAATATATTATATATATTAGTATAACAATAATATTTAACAACCCTATACTGAATGATCATGCTTTTCTATATTATCAATGAATGGTATATGACTTCTTTTCTTAATTTCTTATATTATGTCCCTCACTGGTCACTCATGATCCTAATATTATGCTCTACTATGAAAATTTAATGTGTGTACTGTATTATCAATAGATGTTAAATATTTTGTAGATTTTTATCATGTCCCCTCTGAGAAATCCCTTTCTACAAGAAAACATTTCCTAACCTCCTTCGCCTTCTCATAGCCTTACCTCATTCTTATAAACCCAAGTAATAATCATACCTTGTTTAGCTCTACGTGCACTCTCTCTAGCATATCTTAATGTTTTCTCTTTCACTTTATTCTTCGTAGGTAATTGTGCTACAATACTCTTAATTACTGGCTAACAAGCTATTATACAGTTTTTTACTTTTACTTCCTTTTAGCTCTTTGTAGACAACATTTTATATTGCTTGACTTGATTGCAAAGGTTTTTATTAGCTAATTATATTCCTATTAGGTAATTCATTTCTTTTATATTTCCTACTTTTCAAAATTACTGCTTAATAATATAATTCACACCTAAAATCTTTTTCTTGGTAACACAGACTCTAAGTCTCAAATCCACACATTTTACATAATTCGTATATTAAAATCTTTTTATTTAGGATGATGAAAATATGATAACCTATACCATACTTTTACTATTAAAATTTCATTTTGCCTACTATTAAATCTGGCCACCCAAGAAGTTTATACATAAGATCATTATTGAATCTTTATATAGCATATCCCTTCACTCTTATTATTCCTTACTGATGTAGCCACTTTAGTATCATCTGCTAACTTAGAAAATTTGTTAATTTAAGTACCCTGCTAAATCATTTATATATAAATGTGAGGCAATAGGTGGAGACCGCTCTATGCTCACGTGCAACTGTTGGTTGAACACAAGCTGGACTCTATTTTTTTCAATAGGATAGATTGCGTATTACCCATTTAGGAATATAGTCGACACTGATATATTCATAATTCAGCAATTCTACTCTCTTTCTCATTAAATATCTCTTTTTCCATAGATTACACAATAACCAGTTTAATATAACCACTATTGCAATATAAATATTTCATCAGTCGTTATAATAGTTGATCAGAGAGAAACCTATATACTAATTAGACTCATTTAACTATAAGTCTAAATATACAATATCATAACTGAGATCTCCTCAGTTGAATCGATAATCAGTCATTTTTGTATTTAGTGAATTTATTATTCATTTGTAAATACATAAAGAGTTATGTTCTAGACATGACCTACCCTTTCTGAAACCGTGCTGGAGTCATACTTTTAAATACAATTGTTATCTATGCTAAATACGTGATTTCTCTATATGAAATAAATACCTTCTCAGTAACTTTTTGATCCAGAACCTTTACAACCAGATGTTAAGCTAACTAGAGCCTAATATATAATATATCTCACAAAAATAAAAATAATACTATAATACTATTCATATATTACTTTTATATAGATATAGCAGTCACAGGAGCCAACAACTTCCCCATAATAAAAATTATTATGTCCATTTTCCGCACAGTCATCTTTGGTACCTTCACCAAATGCTATAGATCGCTTAAAAATCCATAATAAAATACAGTGCTCACTTGCAATTGTGGATACTACCCTTCTATTCAGGGTAAAATTCTACTCTCAATATATATATACATTCAGGGCCTGCAGCTTTACTTGTGTCAATATGGTCCAGTCTAATATGATCTATAGTAAACGTTTTTATATATATATTTTATACATCAAATTCAATATTCTGTAAGTTCTTATTTTAGGTAACATGCATACAAGAACCTATAGGTCTCTCAAACTATATATACTAATCTTTATTCCTCAGTTAATACTGAAGCAAAATAAGTCATTGAAATGTATTATGAACCATTTCCTTATATCTGAACTCACTAAAATTATTCATCAATTTTTATATTTGGATAGCCAATCGTTCCTATTCATTCTTAACGTTTATAATGATTATTAAAAGCTTAAAAAGCTTCTTCAGGATTTCTTTTACTTATTCCCTTGCTAATATTATATTTCTGTACCTCTCTCTTTGCCTTTCTTAATTGACTATTTTAAGTATTCATATTTATATTTTTCCTATAATTTTCTTAAAAGTCATCCCTATTTCTATTTACTACCTTAGAATATTTTTAAAACTTATCTACTCGACTATATTCATAATTATTTTACTATTCTCTTGATTCTCCTATATCCTACTCTAAAACGTTAGTTTCTCTTTGCCACTACCTAATGGTGTTTATCTTTAAAACATACTGATACTGAATATTGCTGATTAAATTTGCATTAAATATGTTCCTTACAATGATCATTACCTAATTTTGGTACTTAATCTATTTATATTATTCCCTTAGTTTAGATTGTATACTAAGCAATGTCTCGATATTGTTAGTTTGTACAATAAATAGCCATTCTCGAAATCTATAGATTACTTATCCTTATTATACGTATTAGTCAATCATTATATTGTAGGCCCAGAATATTTAACATTTCATATTAAATATATAAATATATTATATTGTAGTCACTAGTCCTTAAATATCTTCACTCTAATATCATCTACACTCATATACTTCATATGGGTGTATGTACAATATGATGCTGGTGTAGCTGCGCGGTAGCTTTTTGTTTGTACTACAGTATCTTTTGATACAAGTCGTTTTCTATTGAAACTCTATCTGAGTGATTAGTGTTCACTCTCTCTCATTATAATAGTTATCTAGTTTTGACCAAATTATTTCTTAATTTTTTGGTTATGCAGAACTTTATGGTCCAATTAGACAAGGAATCCAATGAATGCCCGGAAATTAAAAAATTCACCCATTATGACTATTACCTTTTTCTTTACTGTGGCATGCTAGTCTCTATTTCTTCTCACAATTTCCACGTCTAATTCTTGACTCTGGGCCAGGAGGTTTTAATAAAATGCCCCTTATTCTAAATATTTATTGTATTAAGGAATACTACCCCACACCGATTCAACTATCCATGATTTTCATTTTAAAGTCGAGCTCATTATACAGAATGAATAATTGTTTTAACATAAAGCGCCCACCACCACCCTTCTTTCCTCTCCGCTGGTATAAATAAAGTGAATATCGGTCTATTTCATATTCCTGAAAGGAGTCTCCTATAAATTCTTCATTAACCATGCCTCAGTTATGCCAATAATGTCTAGATTCTATTTGAAGGTATAACTTAATCAGCTCATTCCTTTTTTTTTTTAATTTTTTCTAAGGTAAAGGATATATTTTACCATAAGGCATTTGATAGTCGGAAATTGCTTTGTTATTTTTATTATCATCATCATTATATTAAACTGTAACAACACTAGCTTTATTTATCTCCCCACTATAATAGTTACCATTGCTATTATTTTGTATCTAGATTTAGTCCACCACCCCCAACTTTACCTTAGGGTTTTTGCTACAACAGCTCAAACTGGTATGGAAAAAGCTCAACACCTTTCACGACTCAAGTGAAACTCCACTTTGCTGCAAAAAGATCTTTATCCAGAATTCTTTCCACAAATCCAAAAATCTTTAATATTTTCTGAAAAAACATAATTTCCTAACCCTTTCATTTACACCTAAAGCCCTACTCCCCCATTCCTGACCTGCACCTAACTAGGGTAAAATCCCAGAATCATGCACCTTCTTCCACTTAGCTTTCATCTTCTGAATCAATCTCCTATAATTTGCTTAAATTTAATTTCTTCTGATTTTTCTCGGTGAGTGACAAGTTGTACCCACATGCCAAATCACATCTGAATCAACATTTGTAGATCAATTCTCATCCATTTTCTAAGGAGGATGAATGAGGACTACAAGGAAATAGGAAGCTTTGCTGGAAGGAAAGCGCGAAAGGTTAAGAATGAGAATAGGGTGAATCTGCTTAGAATGAATAGGGTTGGTGCTTTTGTAACTGGAAATGGTGTGAGGGGAGTGTGGAAAGAAACACTTCGAAATCTGCACAATATTAACAGTAATGATGAGGTGTTAGTGAATGTGTGGTTTTATGGTGCAAGACGGAATAGGTATTTTGGGATGAGGTTATTTAGTAAGAGGAGGTAATGGGTAGTGTGGGAGGGAAGTTGAAGAATGGTAAATCTTGCAGGCTATAGATCGAAATTACTATGTGAAATGATCAAGGAGCGGAGGCGAGATTTTGGTGATGATTTGGATTTTGGAAGTTTGTGTATAAAGCGTTTATGGAGGGTATAGTTCCAAGGGATTGAGGTGAGAGCGGTAATAGTACCCTTGTATAAGGGTAAGAGAAAAGGGGAAACTGTAGAATTAATAGGGGAATAAGTTTATTGAGTGTTGTAGGGGATGTATATGTTGGTATTTTTGGTCGAAAGAGTGCGTCGGATGACTGAGGGACTGATTGGTGAGAAACAAGGTTGCGTTTTAGGAGTGGTAGAGGATGTGTGGATCAATCTTTTACATTGAAACAAATTGATTGAGAAAATGAGATGAGAAGGAAGAATAAATTATATCTTAGGTTTTATGGATTTACAACAGGCGTATTGTGGCGTCTGGGGGAAGCTCTTTGGCAGGTTTTAGTGATATATGGATGTTGGTGGTAGTTCTGATAATGGAATCAAAAGTATTATGACGATAGTAGAAGCGTGTTTGTAAGAATAAATGGTGTCAATGGTGATTGGTTTAGGATTTAAAGCGGAGAGGCAAAGGTGTGTTATGTCTCCTTGGTTATTCAATGTGATATGGATGGGGTTATGAAAGAACTTGAAAGGTGGGATGGCAGGAAATGGTGTTTTAGAATGATGGAAATGGAGAGGGTGGCAGGTTGCCTACCTATTGTCATGCGGATGATTTGGTTCATGTGTGGCGAGCTGAAGAGAGTTTGAGAGGATTGGTGGAAATTTTGGCAGGGTATGTAAAAGAGGGGTTTGAAAGTTAAACGTAGATAAGAGTTAAGTTTATGGTGTGAGTGAGGAACAGTCCTCGGTGTGAAAGTTATGTTAGATGAAGCAGCTGGAGCAAGTGTCTGAGTTTAAAATATTTAGGGATGTGTTTGACGAGAAGGGAACGGATGATGCAGAGATGCAGTAGGAAAGTGTTGAATGGCAGGAAGGTGGCTGGTTGGTGCAATTAAAACAAAGAGAGTAAGGACTAAGTCTTGAGTGCGCTAGAGTCTTACATGAGGGTATGTTGTTACCTGTGTTATGTATGGTAGTGAGACTAATGGTCTGGAATAAAAGTATAGATCTAAGGTAATGTTTTCAGGTGGACAATCTTAGGGGACTGGTGATGGGTGTGAAAAGAATTAATAAAGTGAGGAATGAAGGTATTAGAGAGTTGTGTGGTGTTGAAGAAAGGGGTAAATTGAGAGAATAAATTGAAAGTATGTTGAGATGGTTTGGTCATGTGGAAAAGGATAGATGATAGTCGGTTGGTTAAGCGATGTATAGTGGAGAGTGTGTTGGAACCGACCGGCTGTGTGAGACCGAAGAGAAAGTGGATTGAGTCGGTGAACGAATGTCTGGAAGGAGAAATGTGAGTTTGGCAGAAGGGAGAATAAGGTCCATGATAGGAGAGAATGGCGGGGGTTTTGATGGGCATGGTGTGGGCCTGCCCAAGGGGATGAACCCTTACATGACGATTTACCATAGTGAGTCCGTCGCGGTCCTATGATGCTCTAGGGTGGATTTTCTGTTCTGTGACGAGCTCTCACTAATTATGGTACAGAGGGGGCGGTACTGGGCTTTCTTTTTCGACGTTTTGTCATGTTCTCCTACTGCTTTTCTTTTCCGATGCTTGTACGCACCTTACCCCCAATCTTTGGGCAAAAGGAAAGTTGAGAAAGAAGAAGAAAGAATATATATATAGATATTATATTATATATATATATATATAATTATATATATATATATATATATAAATATAATATATTAGATCATAGGGATAAAAGTATCGGTTCGGTATCGGTATCGGCAAAAAATTTTGGTATCGGTATCGGTTCGGTTATTTTTGTAATAAATTTAATTGAGTACTTGTATCGGTATCGGCTTCAAATTTTGGTATCGGTGCAACACTAATATATATATATATATATATTATATATATTATATATAATATATATATAATATTATCTATATATAATTATATATATATATATTATTTTATTATATTTATGTAAAAAAAATGAGCTGGTAATAGTAGCGAAGAGGCCTTCCCCCGATTTTTTATAAAAATCACAGGAAACAGCTACTCTAAAAAAAAATAATAATGAATAAATGAAAAACCAAACATGGCAGTCTCTTTAGGAAAAAAAGTTACGCCTCTTAAAGTTTTAAAACTCCCATAGGATTTTCTATAGAAAAAAAAAAAAAAAAAAAAATACTATTTAAATAATAGATATAGCTACTTCTAAAAAAATAATATGAAGATAAAAAAAAAAATGATTAAAGTCTTTTAGAAAAAAGGTAACGCCCCTTCAAAGTTTAAAATTTTCCCATAGGTTCTCTTATTAAATTAATAAATATTGCTCATGCTTGTTTTAGGGCCATCCTAGTTCAGGTATGATATAAATTTTTGTTTTAAGATATTACATAGATTTTTTTTTTTTTTTTCCCTGGTTTATTTATACCTAACAAAACATATCATAACCTGAACTAGAGGGCCTAAAATGAGACCTAACCTGGAAGGATCAAAAATGAAAAGTCTGAGAGCTTTAACAACTTTGAGAAGCTATAACTTTTTTCCTAAAGAGACTTTGCCACATTTTGTTTTTTTTTTTTTAATCTTCTTAATTTTTTAGACTCTTTAATATCATCTTTAATTTTTATAAAATCGTTATCTGAGGTTGGCTTGATACCGATTTTTATGATAAATCATCAGAGATATGCTCGTAAAAAAAAATAATATTGAAAGAAATGGAAACGAAAATCGTCGCGCTCGTAAGAAAAATAGTTACAGCCTCTCAATGTTGTTAAAACTCCCATAGACTTTTCAATATTGATCGATCCAGGTTGGGTCCTATTTCAGGCCCTTTAAGTCAGGTTATGATTAAGTTTTGTTAAGTTTTGTAACAGAGAAAATCTATGGTAGAATTAAACAAATCTTATCATAACCTAAACCTGCACTAAAATGAGCATGCTGCCCACTAATTTATTTTATAAGAAAGTCATAGGAAAATTTTAAACCCCTGAGGGCGTACTTTTTTTCTAAGAGCTACTGACTTTCGTTTCACTCTTTCATTTTATTTTTTAAGAGTATATCTTGTGAGTTTTAAAAAAAAAAAAATAAATATTTTTATAAGAAAATCCTATGGGATTTTTAATTCAACTTTGAGAGGCTATAATTTTTTTCCTAAAGAGAGCAACGATTTTATTTTTTCACTTATTCTTATTATTTTTTTTAGAGTATATCCTGTGATTTTCATAAAAATTGAGGGTGACAACCCTCTGGGTAACAATTACCAAATCAGGGGTGAAGCCTCTCTGCGCTACTATTACCAAAAATGGTCTTGCAAAATTTATTATATTTTTAAATTAATTACATTTTGTCTATAAAATTGAATCATTAATAATCGTGAAAAAAAAATATTAAAAAACAATGATATTTGACGTATCTGGAATCCAAAAAATGCCATTTTCAACATGAATTCTTCATCCTACATGAACAAAAAAAGGCTAATTATTATAATTTTCTAAGCATTATTATTTTTCTTGAAAATATACTTAAAAATGTCCACAAATCTGTAAAAAAGAACAAATAAATTTTTTGCACCCTTTTTTTTACATTAAATATTTGTAGTTTTAATACAGTCTTCGTCTATTTTGGACTTGTAAATTTTCCACAATTATCGTTTTCCCTTTTGTCGCGATTTGTATAGTCACCTACTTGGTAAAGTGCTATGGAATAAAGTTCCGCTCAGTTGGAGAATAAGAAAAGTCTATGGAATTATTCACAACTTTGAGAGGCATAACTTTTTTTTCCTAAAGAGAGCCCCATTTTTTTTTATTCATTGCATTCTTTGAGTTTATGATGATTTTTATAAAAAAAAAATCAGCGATGGAGCAGTTCTGCTATACTATTACCCTAAAAGCTTTAAAGACTAGGCCTTGGCCTAGACCAACTTTTAAGAGTTCTATTAGTCTACAACACAACTTAATAAAAATTAAAAGATTAACGTTCTTTATATTTTTCCAACTTCCATAATTTTATATTTTTATTTCCCTTCTCTGCCTTGGCTTCATATAATTTTTGTTTAATCGTTTTTATCTTAACCATAGCAGACACAAAACCTAGAACCCTATATTAAGTACAACAGAGGCCGCTAAGCCCTAAGACTTCAGAAATCAGGCTAGCCTCAGAACTTGTAGAGATACCCCATGTTAACGGATGCTAATGTCCAAGCAGATGAGAGCACGAAAAACTTTAAAAATTACAGGATAACGAAAAACTTAAATAGGCAAGTATGTTCAACCCTGGTGTGAGGATTGTCGTGGGATTGTATAGCAAAATAAAAACGTTTGTAAACTGAGTAGCTAGTGAAAATTTCTCTAACCACCCATAATATTTTAAAAGGTTACCAGCTAGCAACGTATTAGAATTTTAATTTTAATTTTAATTTTTATAATATTTTCTTGTTTTATTGATACATTATCATAGTTTATAATAAACTATGTACATTATCTTCTCATGTTAATTCCATTTCATTATATTTATGTATAAATTTAGTATTTATACTTTCTTTTTTTTTTCATTGTTCTATTTATTTAGTTTTTTTTTTATATATATTTGCGTGCTTATATAATATCATTATCTATTAATCTCATTAGTTGTAAATTTGTTTTTTAATTTTTATGCAATTAAATAGAAATCTTGGGAAAATACATGTAGATGGTTAAAATAAATATATTAAAGGAAAATTACTGGTCATAAAAGGCCAGTTCATAAGCTTTTTTTTTAATATTTTATATCAAAGTCTTATTTTATTGATTTATTTATCTATTATGTTATTTTTAATATTTATATTATTTTTTATGAATTTTTTTTCCTTATACTTTAATTTTGTTTTTAAATTAATTTTAGCATCTAAATTGTAAAAAATATTTTAAACAAAAATATTTGTTAAGTGGTGCCGATGTTTAAGGCTATTATACCACACCCTTATAAATAAATAAATAAAAATAAAATAAGAAAAATAATATCATAGTATAAATATAATCAGTAATAATATATATATATTATATATATATATATATATATATATAATAAATATATATAATATATATAATATATATATATATATATATATATATATATAATATATATATTATATATATATGGGGCGTAGGCAGGGGGTGCAGGAGGGGCCCTTGCAACCCCCCTAAATCTTGGCGAATAAAAATTATGAACTTATATTTTCAAGGCGACGTTTTTAAGGGTTTAGTAGTAGAAAAACTTGGAAAAAATACATCAATCGATAGCTAATGAAGTAGTAATTACTAATTTACTAACGAATTATATTATTTTTTTCTAAAGGTTTTAAAATTGTGTTTTTCTTTTTCATATTGGCTTTAAAGTCAACTAGCTTTGTGCTTTTATAAAGCTGGATTCTTCTGACATATTCTCCGCTAAGAATTTTTCAGTATGTCGATAGCAATTGGCGAATACAATGCAAACTGTTAAATCAATCTCGGACGGCTACCGCTTTGATATTCAGCTTGCAGATCAACACATTAGAAAAAGCAAGTTTCAAAGAACATAAAAGAAATATTACAGCAATTTTGAAGACCAAAATATATATATATATATATATACTATATATATATATATATATATATACTATATATATATATATTATATTTATTATATACTATATAGTATATTATTATATGTAATTTTATATATATATATATTAATATATACGTATAATATATATATATGTAAGGGGGCATAGGGGACTACACCCTCATTATGTATACTACCATTGTAATGATAGAAATCTTTCGCTCTTCTATAAGTCATGTTGGGGGGGGGGGAGAAAAATCTGTAACGAACTTATAATTTAGATTTTTAAATTCTGTAAAGGACCAACGCAAAGCGATGGCCCATGGAAAAGGTTCATATAGGGGGTTAAAGGAATCTTTGTGAATAAAGGGGCAAGTCTGTCTAGGGTGCCCATAGACAAACCCCCCCCCCGGGAAGGGAAAAAAAAAAAGGGCACGGGTTGAGAGGGTGTCGGCCCGGCATGTTTAAAGGCCGGCACCTCAAAATTAAATATTAAAATGTTTCCTTAAAAATAATACCCGATTTTAATTTGTGAAATTTTTATTTTTTTCTGTGATTTCGTGAGAGACAATATTAATTAATCAAGAGCCCTGTATAGGGGAAGTAAAGGGATAATTAAGAAGAGTTGGGCGCAATAAAAAGCCTAGCTAATTATAATTCAATGAAAACCTGTCTCCAATTACCCTATGACGATCATTCCTGAAATTATTTTTTTGTTTTCATTATGAAATTTTTTTGTTTTTTTTTGTGCAACCAATTAAATTAAATTAGATTAAAAAAATAAAAATAAGAGAATAAACATCTTTTATTATCACTGTATTAACTCATCAGTTAGCACAAAGTGGTTCACCCCAGACTAACCGAACATTATCAAACCCTAATTACCTTCTAATGGAACAGTCATCAAGATAATTAACGGTAATTAAAAGTGCATGAAAAGAGTGAAAGTCCAATCAAGAAAGAAAACAACAAAAATTAAAATCACAGTGAGACGACAGTTTAGCAGAGTCAAGAATCTTAACCCTAACGTGAAAAATCTCATATTTCGGATCCAAACGGAAAACGGGGGAGAGTACTCCAAATTTTCATCAAGATCTCCACACTCACTCCCAACCTTACTACAGCAAGCAGGAAAAAAGAGGGTATCCCGAAGGGAGATGCTTTTTCCCCCAACGAATAACGAGGCAACGAAGATATCTCCCCCAAACACCAAGCTGAGAGTCGTTCGAGAAAAAAGGAAGAAAACAACAATTTTTTTAAATTAATAAGAGTGTATGAAACAACTTTTCCCTGTGTTAATTAACTTGCATCGCGTATTTTAAATAATACAATAATTATATATAAACTATATAATAACAAGTATAAATAAATTAAAATAATCGACTAAATTAAATCTTGGGTGAAAAGTGTTTTGTATTATTAAGCTAAATATATTTGTGAAAGCAAAGCATGTGGCTTAGGAAAGGATTTTACAGTGATTTTTGTTTCGGATAAGATAATGAATATTTATTCCTCTTTGATCTTGAAGGTACAATTTAAATTTTAAATAAAAATTATTATCGGGTTTGAATGTATCCGCCAAAGAGCGATGATGGAAAAAAAATAATGGTAAAGGTAATAAAAAAAAAAAAATAATAATAATAAATTTTCTTGCCCGGGTATTTTATTTTAATAAGGGTTGTTAAATTTGGAGAGGAGGAAATCATGTTTCTTGTTCAAACAAACAACGTAAATTCTGAATTGTCAAACTGCTTTTATTCAAAAATGAAGAGGGGAGGGAGAAGAATCTCCGTAAGAAATGCTTAAATAAACTATGACGTCACGATATTTAACTACAAAAAAAAATAATAATAATAATAATTTTGAAAATTTTATGATGAATGGCAAATAAAAAAAAAAAAATTAATAACGTAAGAGACAACGTTATGAAGTACATTTCTTAATGCAAAAAAAAAAAATATTACTTTTAAAAAAAAAAAAAACTTTCTTTAATTATTTGGGATAAACAAATTGAAGGAGTTTTAATACTAAATGATGTTTTAAAAAAAAAAAAAAAAAAAAAAATGAAAAATGAAAAAAATAAAAATAAATTATTAATTAATACAAGTATACGGTTACTTTTAATTGATGATTTTTGCATTATATATAGATAAAAAAAATAATATAATAATAATAAATAATTTTGAAGAAAAATATTATGAAAAATATAAGTTTGCAAAAAAAAAAAAAAAAAAAAAAAACGTGTAAGGGGGGCTAACCCCCCTTACTATAATAATTATGTATACCACCATTATAATGATAGAAATCTCTCGCTCTTCTATAAGTCATGCTGTTGGGGGGGGAAAAAGTCTGTAACGAACTTATAATTTAGATTTTAAATCTTGTAAAGGCCAATCGCAAAAGCGATGCCTAGGAAAGGTTCTTAGGGTTAAAGAATCTTGTGAATAAAGGGGCAGTCTGTCTAGGGCCATAGACGAGAAAGCACGTGAGAGGGTGTCGGCCGGCATGTTAAGGCCGGCACCTTCAAATTATATTAAATATTCCTTAATATACCGATTTTAATTGTGAATTTTACTGTGATTCGTGAGAGACA